>JAVJIF010019662.1:0-89303 GCA_038442645.1 Agave tequilana | reverse complement strand
TTTCACATCGCCATTTCATCGCCTTCTTCACCTATCACTTCTGAATTTTTTTCTTTTCTCATTCTTTAACAAAGAAGAACTTGATAACAATTGACGTGAATAAAAACTGTTAATACTTCTATCGCCTCCTGTCCCTATGGATTCGACCTGTTGAGCCAATTCAATAACGAAAGTATCAAGGGAACAATAGCACACAAGCTTTTACACTAATTTCATAATACACACTTTTTTGAGTGCTGGTTTTACCCCGATCAAAATTTTGGCGCTGTTGCCGTGGAAGGGAATGGTTTTAATTTCACGTTTTTGTTAATATTTTCTTCTCTGTTTAGGTGTGCAGGACAATTTATAGAATTTTTATATTACAGAAGTTTACTCTTTCTTGCCTCTCCCTGCTCTAGAAAGCAGAAAACTTGCTCCTAAACTTTGCCACGAAAATAAAAGAAAAGCCACGAAAATGCGGCAATTTTGTGGCAATTGTACTCTGTCTTTTGCAGGAAATTTGCAAGTTGCATATATTGTTGTATTCTATTGCTAATTATCTGCTTTGATTGCCTACACACTGCAATAACTAAAGAACTAAAATACGGTATTTGAACACTTTTAAAACGGTTTAGACATTTGCATTTAGGCACGTGTCAATTTCAATTCTGATATACTGTATTTTATTCTGTTGTTGTGATCTGGACTGAGGTGTACATATGGCATTGCATATATTATAGGACAAACACATGGGTGACTTACTCGCTTTGTGTTATATTCTTGTCTATATTGCACACTTTCACGAATTGAAACTAAGGGAAAAACCCAATACAAGATAAAGTGGGAAGTTCATTACCCTTCCTTAGCCTAAAAACCACCTCTCCACTCACACAACTCAAGCCTAATAAAAATTGATAGACGTTGGCCCCTAGGGATATCTCAGACTTATTAAGAGACTGACCGAGGGTAAAACTTGTTTGAATCTTACTCTTGTGAAATTGGTGTCTAAGATTAGAGATTAAGATATTACGTCTCGAAGATACCATGGTTTGATGTAATTAAGGCCCGTTGCCTACTTTTTACCCTACCTGGCCGATTAGATTGTGGTCGAATTCATACAATAACCTCCCTCGGGTGATCGACCAGTTAGGAGTCGTGTAGGTCTAGGTCAACCTTAGTATAGGTTTGGTTCTGATTTTTTCTTTCTTTTTATTTGTTTGTTTGTTTTTTCTTTTTTGTTTGTGATTGTTCGTGAAATGAAATTCAACAACAACATTTTTTTCAATCCTAATATAAATCCATACTTCACATCAACCTCATTATCGAATAACTCCAGCCCAGCTTTCAAAAACATGAACCAACTAAATAATCTAGATTGGATGTATTCGACTTAATATAACCCATACCGCTTATCTGATGAACAAAATTTCAAAATAATTTCAACTTGTCATAGTGTCAATAGGGATTCACCTCCCACGAGTCAAATTTTCAACCTCCTTGTCCACAATTTCTACAATTTTCACAATATTCATTTCTCAATTTTGCTTCATATGCTCCTTTTCTAGAAGCACCCATTGAAGAAAATTTTGAGTTAGAAAAGAGTATAGAAGCTAACATACAAGAGGTCGAGCGACAATTTCAAAATATATTAACCTCCCCAATTTCACAATATTTTCAAGAGTCTTACTCAGTCCAACCTCTTCAAAATGATCAAACATCCATCTTGAAATTGACTAAGGAACTCAGCGACAATCTCAAAACTTTTTGGACTCGCAATCTTCACAATTTTTCTAAAACCAAGCTTCCTACACTCCCTTTCTAGAACAACCATTCGAAGAAAAATCTGAGCTAGAAAAGAGTATAAAAATCTTACATGAGACTCCACAACAATTTCAATAATCTTTTGCCCAGTCTATCGATAGGCTAGAAACACAACTGAGTCAATTGCTTAACATTTATAGGAATGAGAAAACTCACTCTTATCAACTTTTGACTAATCCAGATATCTCTAACTCTATCGATCTAGACAAGGAATTATGTTATTTTGGAAACTAAAATTCAATTTCAGCACACCCATTTGAACTTGACCAACATCAAAATTTTGAGAACCATGTTGATATTTTGGCAAGTTATCCTAAAATTCAACTTAAGCATGAACATGATCCTGAGTCTCAACTTGATAATTCAATTCTACTTTCTAATTCAATATTGACTCTGGTATCTTTACCTCATTTCAATCCTTTTCTCGAGTCAACATTGGATCCTTTGCCAATCCATCATGAAATTGAATCACCAATTTTTTATGATCAACAAATTGAACTTGACCAATTTCATAATTTTGAATGTCCCATTGACAAATTGGTATGTTTCCTTTCAAAGAAATTGAACTCAGATAAGAATGTGACTTTAATTCTCAAATTTGTGATCCAGTTCAAATTTCTGAATCAATATTGACTCCAGTTTCGTTATCCAAATTGAGCAACATTCTAGAGTCAGTTTTGATTCACATACATGTCATTCTTGAACTTGAATCACCAACCTTAGAAAGTTATATCTATTGTGGGGAAATGAATGTGGACTAGAATTTCAACTTCATGATTGGACCCGATACCTAAACCAATTTACTTATGAGTGTGGAAGAACCTTCTTATGAGTCATACTTTGTATCGTCTCTTGAAGCCAAGGACTTGTGATGGCCAAGGATCCATGTAAGGCAACTATCACTAAGAGGTTAGCATGATTAGTGGAACAATTAGTAGTTAGTAGCCATGAGTTTTCTTTCATCGTTCTCTTCTTTCTTGTTACTTTGTTTTAAAAATCATTTTCAAAATATTTTTATCATTATTCTATCGATATTTTAACCAACTTCTTAGTTCACCTTTATTTCATCTTCATTTTTTTTTCAAAACCACTTCTCTTTTATTTTCACATCGCCATTTTATTGCCTTCTTCACCTATCACTTCTAAATTTCTTTTCTTTTCTTTTTCTCATTCTTTAACAAAGAAGAACTTGTTAACAATGGACGCAAATAAAAATTGTTAATTCTTCTATCGCCTCCTGTTCCGGTAGATTCGACCCGTTGAGCCAATGCTATAACGGAAGTATCAAGAGAATATTACACACACGCTTTTATATTGATTTCATAAAACACACGTTTTTAAGTGCTTGGTTCTACCCGATCATTCCCCATGAAGGGCTTTAAACTTCTTCTCGTGATTCCTCTAGATAAGAGTTGAGGTGCTTAATTGCTATCTTATTGAGATGAGTATTGATTGACAAGAATGAATGAATGATAAACAAGTAAATAGCGACAGTAAAGCAATCACAAACAAAAAGATTGTTCTGAGGTTCGAGCCACCGCTCTACGTCCCGCCTTTACCACTGTGAAAAATTTCACTATCCACTATTGGATCTTCCACAAAGGGACCTTACAACAAGGAATTTCAACCACTCAGAGTACACAACTCTCCAACTCAATCCTCTACACTAGAGGTAACACAAACCTAATTGAGTTAACAAGCTCTTGGTGGTCAAGAGATCACAAACACTCTCTTTACTACTCTCTTACAAAATTGTAACGCCCCGATCCCAATGATACGGGAACGTTACTGCAACGCATATACGTAGGTCAGATGGTGCCCCCACGTATATACGCTAAGCATTAAGTACAACAAGTATCAGAGTACAACACACAGCGTGGTATATTCATATGCCAACTTACAAAAGACAAATACAAAGCTATACAAGTTATGATAAGCAAAATCACTTTACAAGTGTCCTTTATCACAACCCAAGTCCAAAAAGAATCCTATACAACCAAAAATACAAAAGTGCTCACGAAATGGGTGGAGATCCCGTGAACCAAAAGGAAGAGTCTGGCACGAGGACCGGAGCTAATCTGCCTGCTCACTAAAGAAAGCCTGATCTTCGGTGGATGGCTCCACTTCGACCCAGGCCTCGGAATCTGAATATGCAAATCCAAAGGGTCAAGACATATAATAACAAATAAAAGATAGTCAAGTGACATAAGGATCATGAATAGAGGTAATGAAGTTACAATAAATAGCAATGAATAACAAGCGATGTAAACTCAATAAGGTAAGATCATATGCAATGAATCTATAGTTAATGTCTTATTATTATTACTTGTCTTACTGTGATATCTAGCTATGTGACCCAGCGTCCCAGAGCACATAGATCCATATCCTAGTGAAACAAGGTTGTTATTGGAAACAGCGGTTGTATCGACGAACTATGTTTACAGTGGGTCCCGTGCATACCCGGGACCACGGCCCAGGATTGTTCCGTTGCTTGAAGACGGAACCTGCCGCTAGGCTAACAGGAGGGTCTTATGTATGCCCTTGTCATGACAGTAAACAGGAAAGGGAGGAAGCACTCCCCTCGGTCCCCTGGAGTACCGCAGGTAAGACCGGAAAATATAGTGCACAACCTAATACCACTGTAAACACGAACACATATCGATATCCGCATATTTCCCCCGACCCATATGTAAGTTGGTGCTTTTTATGTAAAAGTCAAGTGTATCATGCTTAGTTTTAAGAGATGGCATGATAAGTGGTGATATTACTGTTTAACATGTCATGAAACGAGTATATGCAATAATAAGTCATGAGGTAACAAGAGATACATCCATTCAGTAATAGGTCATGTAGAGCCAGTATTGAAGCATGAACAAGCAAGATATAATACACATGTATCAAGTATGAGAACCAAATTCAGAACAGAAATTAACTATGACACACAGTCAGGATTAGTCGACTAGGGGTAAGGGTTAGTCGACTAATACTGGGATACAGAGAGTTAGAATTCTGTTTCAGGGAAAATTAGTCGACTAGGGTAGGAAGGTTAGTCGACTAATAGGGAGTTCTAGTCGACTAATGGACACTTAAGTCGACTAAGTCTGCTGATACAGAAAGTTAGGTTTTCTGGTCCAAGATGGATTGTCGACTAGGTGAATTCAGGAGTCGACTAATATGGGTTTCCAGAGAGTTTGTTAGTCGACTAATATTTGGGGCAAGTCGACTAATACTGGGTTTTTCCAGAAAACTAAGTTTCAGCTAAGTGTTCTAGTCGACTAGTTCCTATGATGAGTCGACTAATACTGTGAAGAACAGTGAGCAGATCAGAATTTCTGGAAGTGTGTTTGATGGTTCAATTCGTGGTTTTTGGTGACCTAGGTGTACAAGAAGTGTAGATACAAGTATCCTAGGGCTAATACAAGTCTTGGTGAGTGAAATACTCACTTGGGATAGGTTCAATTGTGACTTGATTCAAGGATGGAGATGATGGCTTCACTCCACACTTGTTGTTGAAGCTTGAGGTTGAAGAAGTGCTCTTGGAGTTGCCTTGGGCTGGAGGGAAAGGTCTTGAAGTAATCTTGGAGCTAGGGTTCAGTTGTGGAAGGAGGAGATTATGGAGCTTCTCTTCTCTTGTTGAAGTGAAAGAGAGAAAAAGAGTGATTTGCAAATGAATAGGAATTTATAGTTTGGGATTTTTGTAAAGGGGTTGGAATTGGATAGAAGTGAGGGGTTTTCTTGCAAAAGGAGGGGTGAGGTGAGTGTCCTCTCCTTGGCCACTTGGCCGGCTGTGGGAGAGGGAGAGAGTGAGTGGGGTTAGGTGAAGTGTGAGTGGGAAATGAGGTGGCACATGAGGTGGAAAAGGAATTTTGCAATTTTTGAAAAAAGGTCCGAATTTCAAGTATCTCGGATTGGTCTGAAAATTTTACCAAAAATCAAGAAAAATATTTGAAGACTCATGGTGAAATCCGTTTGAAGAAATACTGTATAGATTTTTTAATTAAAATCCCGGAATCAGTTATTTACCGACTCCGAAAGAATTTTCATAAATTTATAAAATTCTCAGAAAAAGTGTATAAGTAAGAAATATGATTCTAAGCAATAAAGTCTAAAGGACTTTCTAAAAATTCCTAACAGTTTGGAAGATAAAAATTCGGAAATCGGCCAGCGGTACTGGCCGACACCGGTTTCGGAGAAATTCATTTTAATTCCAGAAAATTCCAGAAAATCACATAAAATCTAAAATATTGGAAAATGATATTTGAAATTAAAATTGGTCAAATACGGAAGGTAAATCGGAAAATACGATCGAAAGACTGAATACGTAACTAAGTACGTATTCCGGGAGAGGGGTATTACAATCTACCCACCTTACAAAAATTTCGTCCTCGAAATTTCATAAGGTGAAAGATAACAGGAAAAGCAACAGATAGATATGGATACAAGGAAAGATAACGGTAAAGAAGAGTAGAAGAAAAGAGTCTTACCCAATCAAGATGTGAAAAGTTGAGGATAACGCTCCCGGATAACGTCCTCACGCTCCCAAGTGGCCTCTCCTGGCGCATGCCTGTTCCATGACACCAATACCAATGGAATAGCTCTGTTCTTCAGTGACTTGACACTCCTATCCAGAATGGCCAACGGCTGCTCTTGGTATGATAAATCCGGTTGTAGCTCCAGCTCGGAATGATCCAGAATATGGCTGTCATCCCTGACATACTTCCTCAACTGAGACACGTGGAAGACATTATGCACCCCGTCCAAAGATGGCGGTAATGCCAATCTATAGGACACATCTCCCACACGATCCAGGATCTCGAATGGGCCAATATACCTTGGACTTAGCTTCCCACGAGCACCGAACCGGATCACTCCCTTGGTAGGTGATATCCTCAAGAACACATGATCTCCAACCTGGAACTCTAATGGCCTTCTCCGAGTGTCTGCCCAACTCTTCTGCCTACTCTGAGCAGCCCTGAGATGATTTCTGATAACCCTGACTTTCTCTGTAGTCTGCATCAGAATCTCTGGTCCCAAAAGACTCCTCTCACCGACTTCATCCCAACAAATCGGTGATCGGCACTTCCTACCATACAATGCCTCAAAGGGTGCCATCTTAATACTTGCCTGGTAGCTGTTGTTATATGAAAACTCAGCCAAGTGAAGATGGTCTTCCCAAGATCCTCCAAAGTCAATCATGCAAGCCCTCAACATATCTTCAAGGATCTGGATAGTCCTCTCAGATTGTCCGTCTGTCTGAGGATGATAAGAAGTACTGAATTTCAGACGAGTTCCCAGACTTTCTTGGAGACTCTCCCAGAAATGAGATCTGAATCTGGTGTCTCTATCTGACACAATACTAACTGGAACTCCATGCAGACGAACCACCTCCTTCATATACTTATCTGCCAGAACCTCTGTCGACTGGCCTACCCTGAATGGTATGAAGTGAGCTGACTTGGTGAGGCGATCAACTATAACCCACACAGCATTATTACCCCTGGGACTCCGAGGTAATGCCGTCACAAAATCCATGGTGATATGCTCCCACTTCCATTCGGGTATCGGCAAGGGTTGAAGAAGTCCAGCTGGTCTCTGATGCTCGATCTTTATCTGCTGGCAAACCAAGCACTTGGCAACAAACTGGGCTATCTCCCTCTTCATAGCATTCCACCAAAAGTGCTTCTTCAGGTCCTGGTACATCTTGTTTCCCCCAGGGTGTATAGAATAAGCTGAACTGTGTGCTTCCTCCAAAATCTTCTGTCTGACTTCTCCTCGGGGAACACAAAGTCTATCTCCAAAATACAATGCACCATCTGGGTGAATGCAGATATCCGACCTCAATCCAGCCTCCACCTGAGCTCTGAATGTCTGCAATCTGGGGTCCTCCATCTGAGCTTCCTTGATCTCCTCTATCAATGATGACTGGATCTGTAAAGCCATGAACTGCCCGGCCTTATCACCCCCTTGCACTAACATCAAATCCAATCTGATGAATTCCTGAATCAACTCCCTCTGCTGCGTGAGGTGGACTAGCACTCTGTTCTCTGGCATCCTGCTCAGTGCATCAGGAACGGTATTGACTTTGCCTGGATGATACTGCAAGTCAATATCATAGTCCGCCATAAGCTCCAACCACCTCCTCTGCCTCATATTCAACTCCTTCTGTGAGAAAATATACCTGAGGCTCTTGTGATCTGTGTATATCAACACTTTGTCTCCCAGAAGGTAGTGTCTCCAGATCTTCAAAGCAAATATCACAGCTGCCAACTCCAAGTCATGAGTTGGGTAATTCCTCTCATGAGGCTTCAACTGCCTAGATGCATATGCTATAACATGATCATGTTGCATAAGCACACACCCCAGGCCTTTACCTGATGCATCACAGAAAATGACCATCCCTCCTCTTCCTGAAGGAGTCCTCAAGATTGGAGCTGTGATAAGCCTCTGCTTCAACTGCTCAAATGCTGCATCACAATCTTCTGTCCATATGTATCTCTCCCCTTTTCTGGTGAGCCTGGTCAACGGAGCTGCAATCCTAGAGAAATCCTGGACAAAGCGCCTGTAATATCCGGCTAGTCCAAGAAAGCTCTTTATCTCAGTCACCGTCTTCGGAACTGGCCAATTCTGCACTGCCTGGACTTTACTAGGATCAACTGAAATTCCTTCTGCTGAAACTATGTGTCCAAGGAAAGCTATGCTGTCCAACCAGAATTCACACTTGCTCCTCTTGGCATGAAGCTGCTCCTGCTGAAGAGTCTGCAACACCATCCTCAAGTGCTCTGCATGCTCCTTCTCATTCCTTGAATAGATCAGGATGTCATCTATGAATACAACTACAAACTGATCTAGGTAAGGGGAGAACACTCGATTCATCAAATCCATGAAAACCGCAGGGGCATTGGTGACTCCGAAAGGCATAACTAGAAATTCATAGTGGCCATAACGGGTCCTGAATGCCGTCTTCGGAACATCCTCCTTCTTCACCCTCAGCTGATGGTAACCCGACTGCAAATCTAACTTAGAAAATACACGGGCTCCATGGAGCTGATCAAACAAATCATCAATCCGGGGTAAGGGATACTTGTTCTTGATGGTGACCTTGTTCAATTCCCTATAATCAATACAAAGCCTCTTACCACCATCCTTCTTATTCGCCAAGAGCACTGGAGCTCCCCATGGTGAAGTGCTTGGCCGAATCAATCCCTTGTCCGAATACTCCTGCAGTTGCTTCTTCAAGATCTCCAACTCTGTCGGTGCCATCCTGTACGGAGCCTTGGATATAGGAGCTGCTCCTGGAACTGTATCAATGGAGAACTCAATTATCCTCTCCGGTGGAAACCCTGAGACCTCAGCAAAGACTTCTGGAAACTCATCCCACACTGGCACTCCCTTCAGAACCTCCGAAGTGGTCATCTGAATCTCCTTCTTAGCAGGCTTCACCTCTCCACTAAACTGGAACTCCGGCTGATGCGGGATTCTGAAATTGATCCTCCTCCCTCTACAGTCGATCACCGCATAGTACTGACTGAGCCAGGTCATGCCTAAGATTACGTCGTACCCTTTGGTGTCTAGTACGAGCATATCTATGGCCAAGGTCTTCCCACAAAGCTCCACTGGACAGTCAGCACAAACTCTAGAAGATATAACTACCCCATTCCCGGTACTTATCTCCCACTTGTGGTCTAAAGCCTTAACAGGTATGGAATGAACAGCCACAAAATGGTCGGAGATATAACAGTGGGATGCACCCGAATCGAAGAGAGCGAGAACAGGTATAGAATGAACTCTGATGTTACCTGTAATCACCTCCTCTGAAGCCTCAGCCTCCTCTGCTGTCAGGTTGTAGGCCTGACCTCTGCCACGCCCTGCTGCTGTCCGGGCTCCTCTCTGCACTGGGCGAGCAACATGCGGTGGAGGAAGGGGAAGAGCTCTCCTCATCACTGGTCCCTGGTGCCTCTGCCCAACTGGCCCTGGTAGTGCCCTCTGTCCATTCTGCCCTTGAGGTGCCGGCAAGGTTTGGTTAGCAAACCCCATTCTCCTGTGAGGACAGGTCTCCACGGCATGGTCTCGTGCTCCACACACCAAACACAATCCATTTGCCCTCCGGCAATCCTGCTGAGAGTGTCCTGGTTTCTGGCAAAAGTTGCAGATAAGACCTGGTCGAGCCATCTGGTAAGGAACTGCTCTGAATGGTTGCCTGGCCTGAACCTTCGCTGCCCTGGACGGTCCTCCTCTACCCACCGGTACAAACGGCCTCTTCATGGCCTGGTCCTTCCTCTGATCTCCTTGCTTCTTCTCAAACCCACGCTCCACCTCTCGAGCGCTGGTGAGAACTTCTGCATAGGTCTTCAGATGATGGGGCATTAGGAACATCTGAATGTCCATTTGCAGACCTTGCTGGAACCGGCTTGCCCTCTTCTCCTCATCCGCTATCATGTACGGGGCGAAGCGACTCAACCTGAGAAATTCTGCAGCATACTCATCTACGGATCTATCCCCCTGTTGAAGCTTGATGAACTGCTCCTCCATGTCCTTCTGAGCAGTGGCGGGAAAGAACCTGCTATAAAAGCTCTTGGAGAACGTATCCCAAGAGATAGGCTTCTTCAAGCGAGCCTCCTCTGCAAGCCACCAAGTCCTGGCTATGTCCTTCAGCTGGATCTTTGCAACCTCCACTTGGTTCTCCTTAGGCACCCTGGCGGCGTTCAGCAGATCGGTGGTGTCTGTTAACCACTGTTCAGCCTCCAATGGCCTCTCGACTCCCGTGAATACGGCCGGCTGTAGCCGTCGGAAGTCTGAGATGTTCCCCGGCTTCTGCTCCTTCGGGGCTGCCAACTCCTGCCTGAGGAGCTCAGTCTGCTGATGCTGATTCTCCATCTGCTGTTGCTGGTTTCCCAGCATAGTCTGAATGATCCTCAGGATATCAGCACCCTCTCCTCCTACGGGTCCATTCGGTACTTGCCCGACATTGTTGCGACCCGAACGTCTCTCCATACCGAAAGGGATAAGATCTGGAATTGGAAACAAAGGGAAGGAGTTTAGGATACGAGGATCGAATCAAGGACGAAGTCAAGAAGGACTATATAACTTTGTACATTGTAGTTGGCATTAGCAAATCACTAGAATTTGCCACTTGGTTGTACTTTTAGGTTTGAGAGCCTAGGCTCTGATACCAACCTGTAACGCCCCGATCCCAATGATACGGGAACGTTACTGCAACGCATATACGTAGGTCAGATGGTGCCCCCACGTATATACGCTAAGCATTAAGTACAACAAGTATCAGAGTACAACACACAGCGTGGTATATTCATATGCCAACTTACAAAAGATAAATACAAAGCTATACAAGTTATGATAAGCAAAATCACTTTACAAGTGTCCTTTATCACAACCCAAGTCCAAAAAGAATCCTATACAACCAAAAATACAAAAGTGCTCACGAAATGGGTGGAGATCCCGTGAACCAAAAGGAAGAGTCTGGCACGAGGACCGGAGCTAATCTGCCTGCTCACTAAAGAAAGCCTGATCTTCGGTGGATGGCTCCACTTCGACCCAGGCCTCGGAATCTGAATATGCAAATCCAAAGGGTCAAGACATATAATAACAAATAAAAGATAGTCAAGTGACATAAGGATCATGAATAGAGGTAATGAAGTTACAATAAATAGCAATGAATAACAAGCGATGTAAACTCAATAAGGTAAGATCATATGCAATGAATCTATAGTTAATGTCTTATTATTATTACTTGTCTTACTGTGATATCTAGCTATGTGACCCAGCGTCCCAGAGCACATAGATCCATATCCTAGTGAAACAAGGTTGTTATTGGAAACAGCGGTTGTATCGACGAACTATGTTTACAGTGGGTCCCGTGCATACCCGGGACCACGGCCCAGGATTGTTCCGTTGCTTGAAGACGGAACCTGCCGCTAGGCTAACAGGAGGGTCTTATGTATGCCCTTGTCATGACAGTAAACAGGAAAGGGAGGAAGCACTCCCTCGGTCCCCTGGAGTACCGCAGGTAAGACCGGAAAATATAGTGCACAACCTAATACCACTGTAAACACGAACACATATCGATATCCGCATATTTCCCCCGACCCATATGTAAGTTGGTGCTTTTTATGTAAAAGTCAAGTGTATCATGCTTAGTTTTAAGAGATGGCATGATAAGTGGTGATATTACTGTTTAACATGTCATGAAACGAGTATATGCAATAATAAGTCATGAGGTAACAAGAGATACATCCATTCAGTAATAGGTCATGTAGAGCCAGTATTGAAGCATGAACAAGCAAGATATAATACACATGTATCAAGTATGAGAACCAAATTCAGAACAGAAATTAACTATGACACACAGTCAGGATTAGTCGACTAGGGGTAAGGGTTAGTCGACTAATACTGGGATACAGAGAGTTAGAATTCTGTTTCAGGGAAAATTAGTCGACTAGGGTAGGAAGGTTAGTCGACTAATAGGGAGTTCTAGTCGACTAATGGACACTTAAGTCGACTAAGTCTGTGATACAGAAAGTTGGGTTTTCTGGTCCAAGATGGATTAGTCGACTAGGTGAATTCAGGAGTCGACTAATATGGGTTTCCAGAGAGTTTGTTAGTCGACTAATATTTGGGGCAAGTCGACTAATACTGGGTTTTTCCAGAAAACTAAGTTTCAGCTAAGTGTTCTAGTCGACTAGTTCCTATGATGAGTCGACTAATACTGTGAAGAACAGTGAGCAGATCAGAATTTCTGGAAGTGTGTTTGATGGTTCAATTCGTGGTTTTTGGTGACCTAGGTGTACAAGAAGTGTAGATACAAGTATCCTAGGGCTAATACAAGTCTTGGTGAGTGAAATACTCACTTGGGATAGGTTCAATTGTGACTTGATTCAAGGATGGAGATGATGGCTTCACTCCACACTTGTTGTTGAAGCTTGAGGTTGAAGAAGTGCTCTTGGAGTTGCCTTGGGCTGGAGGGAAAGGTCTTGAAGTAATCTTGGAGCTAGGGTTCAGTTGTGGAAGGAGGAGATTATGGAGCTTCTCTTCTCTTGTTGAAGTGAAAGAGAGAAAAAGAGTGATTTGCAAATGAATAGGAATTTATAGTTTGGGATTTTTGTAAAGGGGTTGGAAATTGGATAGAAGTGAGGGGTTTTCTTGCAAAAAGAGGGGTGAGGTGAGTGTCCTCTCCTTGGCCACTTGGCCGGCTGTGGGAGAGGGAGAGAGTGAGTGGGGTTAGGTGAAGTGTGAGTGGGAAATGAGGTGGCACATGAGGTGGAAAAGGAATTTTGCAATTTTTGAAAAAAGGTCCGAATTTCAAGTATCTCGGATTGGTCTGAAAATTTTACCAAAAATCAAGAAAAATATTTGAAGACTCATGGTGAAATCCGTTTGAAGAAATACTGTATAGATTTTTTAATTAAAATCCCGGAATCAGTTATTTACCGACTCCGAAAGAATTTTTATAAATTTATAAAATTCTCAGAAAAAGTGTATAAGTAAGAAATATGATTCTAAGCAATAAAGTCTAAAGGACTTTCTAAAAATTCCTAACAGTTTGGAAGATAAAAATTCGGAAATCGGCCAGCGGTACTGGCCGACACCGGTTTCGGAGAAATTCATTTTAATTCCAGAAAATTCCAGAAAATCACATAAAATCTAAAATATTGGAAAATGATATTTGAAATTAAAATCGGTCAAATACGGAAGGTAAATCAGAAAATACGATCGAAAGACTGAATACGTAACTAAGTACGTATTCCGGGAGAGGGGTATTACAAAAATCCTATAGAGTAAAATGTAAACTTGAAACTCAAGGATGTAAGTGAGAGTGAAAATCAGAAAATAGAGATTTTAAGAGCAAAAAAACTCAATTAAAACTTTGAAAATAAGAGAACAAAAGAAAATTTTGAAACTTTTTTTTTCCTTGAAAGCAAAAACTTGATTTTTAATGGAATTTTTTATTGTGAATATTCAATCCCAAAGACCCTTTATATAGGTTTTAGAAAAGCTCTTTTAGAATTGATTACCAAGTCTGAAAGGGAAGAAATTGACCCCTAAAATTTAACTCTCCACATTTTAAAAAACATGTTAAAAAACATATTTCAAATTTTTGTCGTTAATGTCAATCTGGCAGTCTGTCGATTGACCACCCAGTCGGCCGGCCATTTTAAAAAATTTGACCGTTGGCTGGCGGTCGACTGGTCGGTCGACCGTGTCTAACCGAGGCCAACCTAGCTACAGTCGGTCGACCCTCCGGTCAACCGCAAAAGGGGATCATTCGATCGGAAATATGCATAACATGCACACTCCTTCTGCCAGAAAATCAGTCGACAATGCGGTCAACCATTCTGGCCTGTAATAGGAACGGTCGACCGCCCAATCGACCGGCCTAGGCCAAAAACAGGGTCAAGATCAGTTTTGAAAATCAAGAAAAAATTTATATAATTTTTTAATGAATTTTGGAAGAGACAAGACATGTATAGCAATGAGATACAAGTTTTAAGCTGAGATATAAATTTTAAAGAAAAGTGGAACAAGTATCAAAACCAATCATGTCAAAACAAAATAAACTATACTTTCGAAAACGTGAATTTTTGTGTGTGTATATCTTGGAGCCTCAAATCTATGTTCTACTCATTAACAAACTAGATTCTTACATGGTTCTTATCGACTACAAGAATATTCAATCGGGCTTCTCTGATAGTGACATTAAGTGCTTTGAGTTACAATCTCGTACTTGATTCCTTTAAGCCATCAACACCTTCCTTTAGAGGAACAAACCTGTTAGATCTTTTTAAATCTGAAACACACTCTTAAACTTGATTTGTACCAAATAACTTCATATGCTTTGTTATCATCAAAACACAAAACTGGGAATTGTATCCTTTGAGCCAACACTTTTAACCATTTTTAGTGAACTAAAAGAGAACTTACTAAAAGTTTTCATCGCTAGTCCCTCCTTGCGGATCACGACTAGCATAGCCACTTGCTATCGTGGTTGTATTGAGTACCTTGCACCATATATTCTTAAGTTTTGAAATTTTATATTTTCTATATAGGTAAAACCTCAATCATGCACATACTAAGCTGTGTATGTTGGTCGACCGACCGGTCAATCGCAGATCCTTGCAGGACTATCGGTTTGTCGATCTCAGTCAACCGACTAAGCTGCAGAGTTTCTGTTTGAGCTCGATTGACCGAGAGATCGACCTGAGTTCCCAACGGCTCTTTTTCTAGCCGTTGGTGGTCGACCGGCAACTGTGCAAATGCACATATTTGTGCTTCCATTTCAAAACTAATACACGTATTCTCACTCACACAATCTTGAGTTTCTAATCTCTACTCCATATTATAGAATTGTGTTTATTGAGCATTTTTTATCTAAGAGATCACTATTTCCTAGTATGGCTAAAGGTTGTTGAGGTTGAGGCCTCGGTAGGGCTTACGGGCTCAAGTTGCTCTGAATCTTGCGGGATCGAGTGTTGGTTTTAAGAGAGTCAAGAATAGTGAAAATCCTTCATTGCGGTGAAGGCGGTGACTGGTCGGGGTGAAAACCAAGCACTTGAAAACGTGTGTTTATGAAATCAATGAAAAGCTTGTGTGTGCTAATGTTCCCTTGATACTTTCATTATAGCATGGCTCAACGGGTCGAATCCACAGGGACGGGAGACGATAGAAGCATTAATAATTTATGTTCACGTCGGTTTTTAACAATTCTTCTTTGTTAAAGAATGAGAAAAAGAAAAAGAAAAGAAATCAAGAAGTGATAAGTAAAAAGGCGATGAAAATGGCGATGTGAAAACAATGGAGAAGTTATTTGTGGAGTCAGTAAATTAAAAGTAAGAAGTAGAAATGAAGAAGAAAGTGAAGTGATTTGAAAAGTTATTTGAAAAATAAAATGGAAAAGAAGATAAACTTTGTGGTGAAGAAATGAAAACAAAGGTGAACAAAGAAGGTGGTGAAAACAACGATAGAAAAATTGGTTAAAGGGTTTTGAAATGGATTTTAAAACAAGATAAAAAGAAAGAGAAAAACTATGAAAGAAAACTCATGGCTGCTAATTACTAATTGCTCCATTAACCATGCTAATCTCTTAGTGATAGTTGACTCACATGGATCCTTAGCCATCACTAGTTCTTAGTTTCAAGAGACGATACAAAGTATGGCACATAAGATGGTTCCTCACATACAAAACTTGCATCAAGAACAAGCTACTACAAATCTTCGATCATCAAAACTATTAGAAGCAAGCATGAAATTAGAGAGAGTTAGCTTGGTTAGCAAGTTAGCAAGTTAGATGTTAGAATCCATCATCATGAGTCATTAATGGCTCTTGCAAGAGCAAGGCCTTATAGATGTTATAAGATTCATGTGGATTATCAAGAAGGAGGCTAGATGATTAGTGATTAGTAGTTAGCTTCCCATTAAATGAAAGTTAGCTAGTCATGTTAGAGGTTAGAGAAGAAATCATTGAAGAAAGGAGGAAGATTACATAGATTGTCACCATCTCTTACATCAATCTATATTTCTCTCTCTGAATCATCTCTGCCCTAATACATGAATCAAAAACAAAATGAAAATACAAAATAAAAGAAAAGAAAAGAAGCACACGTACACTACACTACACTAAAAGAGAGAAAATCTAGCCTCCTCACTGATCTGCTTGCGTCTCGGGTCTCTGCAGGGGATTTATAGGCAATAGAAGGTTCCAGAAGATGAGACGAGGCCACGCATCAAAAATCGATGCGTGGCTCGCCAAGATGGCCGAGCCGTGTTTCCGTGGCCATTCCAAGGACCTAAGTCCCTGGTTTTGGTGAACGATTTCGTCTCCCTTTGGGGAGATATTCTCAGATTCTGGTATTTACGTCCGGATTTTCATCAGACACGCGCCAACGTCTATATTCAATGTATCTTTTAGAAACTCTCTAGATTGGCCTCCAAGAAATCCAGATTTAATTACCCAAAAATGGGTTCAATTAAGCTCTTATTACCCTTTTACCCTTCTAGTCTTGATTATCTGTAAAAGAGATCAAAGCACAGTTTAGAAACGATATTTTATTCATAAATTGGTAGGAAAATGCGATATAAAAGTGCAATATCATAGACTAATCACACCACCACACTTATCTTTTTGCTCATCCCGAGAAAAACAAAAAAAAGAAAAACTATACTTCAAATGTTATTGTTGGCCCAAAGGCCCATCACTCTAGTTTTGATGATGATTAACTTCTGTAGTTATAGTACTAATGATCTTGTGTTTATAGTTTTAGATTTTCTATCAAGATTTTAGTAGGTGCTTAGCTTCAACAAAGGAGTTTTAGAGCTAACACATGTAGATTCAAGAGCTCAAGATCGAATCTAGCACTCGGATGGAGTCAAGCTCTTTGGATCGTGTTTGGATCGAGTCGGCTTGGAGAAGGAATTCTACAAGAAGACTTCAGTTTGTTTAGTTTTAGATTGTGTTTAGATCTTGTGTAAAGATAGACTAGTATTGATATGCCCAAGTTCACACACACAAGTTTAGTTTTCGATTTAACCGGTTCTGGATTTCATATATACATATACATGATTTTCATGAATAGATAGAATCAAAACAAGTTTACATGATTTAATGTATATTGGATTTTATCTATATACATCTATGCTTCATATATTTAATAAAACTTATTTTAATGATTCTATTTCATGGTGTAGAGTTTTGTAATTAACAAAACTTATTTTGGATTTCATGTCAAAAACATAGATATATTTTATATGTGTATTGCATTCTATCCATACACTCTAAGCTTCAAAAGATTTTAAATATCTTGTTTTTGTATTTCTACAGGTTTGAGAAAAATCAGATTTCCATTTCAAAGTTTGATTTTCGAAAAATACTGATTGCATATATTTATTGCATTATTCTTTATTATATTTTCACATTTATCATGTAATAAATCAGCTAAATTCTTTGTCTTAAATGTCTATTTTGTAGAAGATAATCATGGGGAGAAAGAGGATAAAATCAAATAAATATCAGTTAAATTCAGATTTAACTAGATCTATTTGATTAGAAGAGGAGGATTTCAAATCCAGTTGGTTAAATTCAGTTTTTGATGAATCAAGTGGTTAAAGCTAAAAGATCAACCGAGGATAATATCAAATACAAAGTCCAAATTCAAAATCCAAAGGGATAAATGGATAGAGAGAAGATCAACGGATGAGATGAAGTAATTTTGACAAGGATTCTGACTGAATACATTTTAGTATTTGAATCATAACGTTCGCTACAGAACCTCAAATCTGATGATTTAAGATGATCTAGAAAGCTGACTTAAAGGGTTACAACTCTTAAGTTGATCACTATCTCTAATTCTGTCATTTGTAAGCTATATTCAGCAATCAACACGCCAACAAGTTACAGATCAGAACTGAATATCAACATCAAATCAAGTTTGGAGATAAGGAGAGGATTCAAATTCAGAAATAACTAGCTTCCCCTATCTTCATACTCCTCTACCCTCTGCATTTCTCCTATAAATACTTGCAATCTCAAAGTCAAAGGAACGACTAAGCAGAGAGTAGAATTTAGGCTAATTTGTAGTTTGTAACTTAGGTTTTTTTATTTTCTTTTATGTAATTTTTATTTTCTTTATGTAACTGAGAGAAGAGGATACTTTCATGAAGGAATTAGAGCAAGCTTGTACTGAACGTGACACCGGTATAAGTGATCTTTTCTTCCATTGTTATTTTAATCGAATCGAAGTTTCTTTTTCTTCTTTACTCTTGTTTTCGTTTACTTCCCTCTTCTGTGTTTGTGGATCCAAATGAAACTGATAGCCTCGAAATTGCCTTGCCCTTGTAAGTGCCGTTGATGGCTTATGGTGATGGATATCCATTTCTATGATAGTGTAGCTTGCCCCTTAATTCATAGTGTAATACGAGAATGGCCAAGATCCTATTTGTCATACTTCGCACGCTTTCAAGCAAAGGTACATCGTCGATACGGGTCAAAGGTAAGTAGGCGCCGAAGAGGTAAGTAACTTTTTTAGGTTTTAGTTTTCTTTCTTTTAATTTTTTTGTTTAGATTACCAACACCATTAACACCCAACTCTTTTATCACCCTTTTTGATTTCTTTGTATATATCTATTTTCTATTTTCTCCACCTTCTCAATCTACCACCTTCTTCCTAACTTAACTGTAACTCCATTTTTTTCTTTCTTTTAAAGAACTAAAAGAAGATCTTTAACCATACTTTGTAATTTAAAAGAGAACTTATTAAAAAAAGCTTCCATCGCTAGTCCCTCCTTGTGGATCACGACCCGCATAGCCACTTGCTATCGTGGTAGTATTGAGCACCTTGCACTCTTTATTTTAAGTTCTAAAATTCTGTATTTTTCTGTGCAGGTTCAAACTCAATCAAATTTTGGCGCCGTTGCTGGGGAGGGACTATAAGTTATTCTCTTTTTAGATTTATATTTTTGGTTAACTTTCTTCTTTGTTCTTGGTGTATAGGTTTAACAACAAGAGAAGTTTGCTGCAGTGAACATATAAATGGCCCTGGACTCTGCTCTAGAAAGCAGAGCCCAGAATCCCTCAGATTTGTTACATTCCAGTGACAAAACTGAGAGAACTACTAACCTGTATTTTTGCAGGTTGGCTGAATTGAAAAGCTGAATTTCTGTAGCATTTTAATTCCTTGTTTGTCTCACTGTATATACTTTCTAACCTCAACAGTAAAATGATATTTTTTTAAATGCTAAAAACTGTTTAGACTTTGCATTTAGGCATGTGTCTAATTCGTTTACATTTTACATTACTGTTGAAGAGTGATGGAGCAAAAGGTACGTATGCATGGCATATAGTTTAGGAAACATTCTTGGGTGATATTTGCTTGTGAATGTTACTTTTCTATATCTTGCACACATTGCACTAAATTTATTTAAGGGCTTGTCCTATAAAGAAGATAAGGTGGGGAAGTCATTACCCTCCGTTAGCCTACAAACAATCTCCTCACTCACTAACCCAAGCCTAACTAAACTTGAGTAGACGTTGGCCCTAGGGACATCTCGGACTCAAATAGGAGACTGACCTAAGGGGGAAGTTGATTTGAATTAGACTCTTGCTAAATCGGTGTCTGAGGTTGGGGATTGAGGAGCGAACCCCGAAGGCTGGTGGTTTGGCATAATTAGACCTGTTGCTTTAAGCACGGATACCTCCCACCAATCTTGCCCCTACCTAGCCGATTAACTTGTGATCAGATTCAGCAATATACCCCTCGTGGACAGTCTAACCAGTTAGGAGTCGTCTAGGTCTAAGGTTTATCCTAACTTAGGTTAGATTTTTTTTCTTTTTATTTGTTTGCTTATTTGTTTGTTTTTCTTTGTTTGTGTTTGATATTTCCTGTGTGGTATGGCTTATAACAATAATTTTTCTAATTTTAATGGTAATCCATATTACACCCCGATCTCTTTTTCGGATATTACCAACCCGGCATATCATAACTTTAACAAACCTAGTGTGCCGGATTGGTCTTATCCGAATCAATATAACCCATGCCCCAATCTTATGACCATAATTTCCAAAATAATTTCAACTCTTCACAGAGTCAATGGGGATTCACCTCCCCCGAGTCTAATTTTCAACCAACTTGTCCTCCTTAACCTGCTTGTCCATAATATTTTCAAGATTCATACTCAGTTCCACTAGTTCAAAATAGAAAACCATCAATCTTGAAAATGAGTATACGTGAGCCCAAGCAACAATCACAAAATCTGACGGACTCACAATTTCACCACAAATTTCAAAATAAAACTTCATCTTTTCAAGTCCAATCGCAACAAAACGATGAACCAATCGACTACGAAAAGCTGCTTGAAGCCATGACTCAGGCATAAATCGCTCGTAATCGTGACATAGATATAATGGTCCAAACTCTTTATTCTCACCGTTTGACCATTTCTGCTGTCGCTAACCATTATGTTAGAGCCGAAGAATCATGTTGTTTTGGAAAACAAGATTCCATTTCAGCACACCCATTTGAACTTGCCCAAACTCCACATTTTGAAAACCACATTGACATTTTGACAAGTTATCCCTTTCCTAAAATTGAACTTGAGAATGAATATGATTCTGAACCTCAACTTGGTGATTCAATTCTACTTCCTGATTCAATAATGACTCCGGTGTCTTCACCTGATTTCAATCTTTTTTCCGAGTCAACATTGGATCCTGTGCCAATTCATCATGAAATTGAATCGCCAATCTTTTATGATCATCATATTGAACTTGACCAATTACATACTTTTGAAAGTCCCATTGACAAATTGGGAAGTTCACATTTTTATGAAATTGAACTCAATGAGAATGTGACTTAGATTCTCAAATTTGTGATTCAGTTCAAATTTCTGAATCAATGTTGACTCCTGTTTTGTTACCCAGCTTGAGGAATATTTTAGAGTCAGTTTTGATTTCCAGAACTGTCATTCTTGAACTTGAATTACCAATGTTAAGTCACATTCCGTTGTTAGGAAATGAATGTGGACTTGAGTTTCAACTTCTTGATTTGGACCCACTTCCTGAACCAATCTCGACTCCTGAACCTTCACTTGACTTAAGTCACTTTTCTGAGTCGTTTTTAGTTCCCGTAATTCCTAAGTCCAAGTGAATCATTCCATATTTTCACACTCCATTTTGGTACAAGGGTGTTGATAAAATTGACTCCGAAATTATTTGTGAAATTTGAAAATTAGATGGGGTAAAATTCTTAATAAAGATTATTCATATATATCATTTTAGTGGGTTATATTAGAGAGGTTTCTGGTGGGTTCCTCCGAACTCCACGTAAATTCGATTGGGTTACATTTCGTGGACCAATCAGACCATCACCGGAACCACCACCTTAAGGTAATATTTTCCTTCCCTTTCTTATTTTTCATGCATCAATGCATTAATTCATACATTGAGGATGAGATAGGTGTGGGGGAGAGTTCTAACATAACTTAGGCTTTCCTTTTATTATTAAAAAAATTATTAACATTTTCTTTACTTTTAAAAACTTTTTGAAAATAGAAACAATATTTTGACATATTTTTTGTAAGAAATTAAGTCAATTTTAAGGAATAAGAGAATCATAATTAGGATTTCTTATACTTGGTCAAAATAAGACTATTTGTTTAATTTCTAAGGTTAGGAAGAAAATTTGAAAAAGTAATTTAGTCTTGATTTTTACCTTGATGAAATATGCATATTTTATACACTTTCACACTTAGGGTTCAAAAACAAAGATTCTTATGCCTTATTAAAAAAAAGAAAAAAGAAAAGAAATATATATATATCAAAAAATCCTCTGATTAAGCTGGGTATTTGTGCCTCATAAAGTATAAGTATTCACGCCTAACAGTGGTGCATATAATAAAATTCTTAGTTTCGTGGCCTTATTTGCTCGAGTTCTTAAGTCCTTGGGGTGTTTTCTCACTCGGTGCACTAAGACTGTTCGAATTGGGAGTCACCAATTAAATGCTCGTTACATGGGCAGATTAAAAAGCCTAATAAAACTAAGGAATAATACCACCAAAAATATAAAAAAGAAAAAAGAAAAAAATAAGGCATAAGAGTTAGAGTTAAAGAACCCTTAGGCAAAATTTCACAGTCACAAAGGTGCATATGACTTAGGGTAAAGTAATAGACTAGATGAGAAGTACAATTTGACTCCTTACTTTGATTGATAACAAATTTTTGAATAGAGACTTGTTTAGGAATGAAAAATTCAGTTTTCCTATAACTTATAGATTACTTGAACTCTTACAAAAATACTTCAAATATTCTTCTCTTTCAAAATGTATTTTCAAAATACTAACTCTTTGTTTCTTTTTTTTTTATGGATTTTGTGGGTGTAATCCATCGAAAACCCTCACAAGACAAAACTTGTCCTCTAGGGATAATCTAGAGGTTTAACGGCCTGTTACACATGCTCAGTGCAATCGCGTGACCTGCGAAAGTGGTCTAATAATTTCTTAGGTTTAAATTTTGATGTTTTGCTCGAGGACGAGCAAAAGATAGGTGTGAGGTTGTGATTGCACATATTTATTGCATTATTCTTTATTACATTTCCATATTTATCATGTAATAAATCTGATAAATTCTTTGTCTTAAATGTCTATTTTGCAGAAGATAATCATGGGGAGAAAAAAGATAAAATCAAATAGATATCAGTTAAATTTAGATTTAACTAGATCTATTTGGTTAGAGGAGGATGACCCTAAATCCAGTTGGTTAAATTCAGTTTTTGGAGAATCAAGTGGTTAAAACTAAATAATCAAACAAGGATAAAATCAAATACAGAGTCCAAATTCAAAATTCAAATGGATAAATGGATAGAGAGAAGATCAACGGATGAGATAAAGTAATTTTGACTCGAATTCTGACTGGATATATTTTAGTATTTGCATCATAACTTTCTCTATAAAAACTCAAA
Source organism: Agave tequilana (assembly GCA_038442645.1). Lineage (NCBI taxonomy): Eukaryota > Viridiplantae > Streptophyta > Magnoliopsida > Asparagales > Asparagaceae > Agave > Agave tequilana. Next base: position 66,045 of record JAVJIF010019662.1, on the reverse strand, counting down.
TCTGATGATTCAAGATGATATCGAAAGAAGACCTGAAGGGCTAGAACTCTTAAGTTGATCACTATCTCTAATTCTGTCATTTGATAAGCTATATTCAGCAATTAACACATCAACAAGCTGCAAATCATAACTGAATATCCACATCAAATCAAGTTTGGAGATAAGGGGAGGATTCAAATTCAGAAATAACTACCTTTCCCTATCTTCATACTCCTCTACCCTCTGCATTTCTCCTATAAATACCTGCAATCTCAAAGGCAAAGGGAACAACCAAGCAGAGAGTAGAATTTAGGCTAATTTGTAATTTATAACTTAGGTTTTTTTTATTTTCTTTCATGTAATTTTTATTTTCTTTATGTAACTGAGAGGAGAGGATACTTTCATGGAGGAATGAGAGCAAGCTTGTACTGAAGGTGACACCGGTGTAAGTGATCTTTTCTTCCATTGTTATTTGAATCGAATCGAAGTTTCTTTTTCTTCTTTACTCTTGTTTTCGTTTACTTCCCTCTTCTGTGTTTGTGGATCCAAATGAAACCGATAGCCTCGAAGTTTCCTTACCCTTGCAAGTGTCGTTGATGACTTATGGTGATGGATATTCATTTCTATGATAGTGTAGCTTGCCACTTCAATTCATAGTGTAATACGGGAATGGCCAAGATCCTATTTGTCATACTTCACTCCCCTTCAAGTAAAGGTACAACGTCGATACGGGTCAAAGGTAAGCAGGCGCCGAAAGGGTAAGTAACTTTTTTAGGTTTTAGTTTCTTTCTTTTAATTTTTTAGTTTAGATTACCAACACCATTAACACCCAACTTTTTTATCACCCTTTTTGATTTCTTTATATATATCTATTTTCTATTTTCTCCACCTTTTCAATCTACCACCTTCTTCCTAGCTTAACTGTAACTCCATTTTTTTCTTTTCTTTTAAAGAAGTAAAAGAAAATCTTTAACCATACATTGTAACTTAAAAGAGAACTTATTAAAAAAAGCTTCCATAACTAGTCCCTCCTTGTGGATCACAACCCACATAGGTACTTGCTATCGCGGTAGTATTGAGCACCTTGCACTCTTTATTCTAAGTTCTGAAATTTTATATTTTTGTGTGCAGGTAAAACCTCAATCAAATACCGATTTTGTGTTTAAGCTTAATTTCTATATCACAAAAATAGTTTAAATAGTTTATAATATGTGTTGATTTTTGGTCATACATATTTATTTTTCAAATATTTATAAGAACCTATTTTTATGGAATTTATGAGAATTTATGGAATTTTATAGAAGTTTAAATGACTAAGTTTCAAGTCCCTTAATCTCTGCCAGAGTTGCTGGCGGTCAACCGGACCAGAGGTCGGTCGACCGGACCGGTCGACTGATGTGCATGAGGACGTGAACAAGGCCAGCCTAGAAGGCCGGTCGATCGGGCGGTCGACTGACTGTAACTACCCAACTCTCTGGTAGTGCCAGTCGACTGGGCGGTCGACCGACAGGCTAGGCTCGGTCGACCGGTCGGTCGACCGGAGCTCCAATGGTCAGAAATATAACCGTTGGACGGTCGACCGGCCGGTCGACCGGAAGGTCAATTTTGACCTTTTCTGGCTGCCAATGGTTAGTTTTCTGAGAGGCTATAAATAGGCCTTCTCTCAAGCTGTTTTTAATAAGATTTTTAGGGAGCTTCTCTTCCAATCTTTCAAGTGTTTTGCAGCAAGTTTGAAAAGAGTTTTTGAGCTAAAAAGTTTTATTTTTATTTATTTTTAAAGTGTTGAAAAAAATTAAAAAAAGAGATTCTTTGAGAAATTGGTTTTGATCTTTATTTTCATATCTATCTAGTATTTTTCAAGTGTTTTTCTTTGTTATTTTCATTCCAAACACTTTATTTTCTCAAACTTGAGCTATCATATCTAATCCTATCTATAGGATCTTGTTTTTGTGAGGAATATTATTTGTGGTCTACTGCGATCATCAAGTGTTGTTTGTGGTCTATTGTGATCACCAAGATTGTAATCTCTTCTTTGCTTTGGGTTTGTGTCCATCCCTCTAGTGTGAAGGTGATTATGGTTTGGCTTTGTGCATATCCCTCTTTGTGTAGAGGTGATTGAGTTTTGACTTTGTGCCTATCCTTCTTGTGTAGAGGTGACTGTGGTTGAGTTTTGGCTTTGTGCCTTATCTCTCTTGTGTACAGGTGATTGTGATTTAGCTTTGTGCCTATCCCTCTACTGTAGAGGTGATTGTGTTTAAGTTTTGGCTTTGTGCATTGTCCCTCTTGTGTAGAGGTGATTGTGGTTTGGCTTTGTGCCCATCCCTCTTGTGTAGAGGTGATTGTATTTGAGAGAGGAGTAGTGTACTCTAAGTATAGAGTTATAATTCCTTGGTGAAGGTCCCTTAGTGGAAGGTCTTATGTGGACATGGTGGAAATCCTTATGTGTGAAGGCGGGGATGTAGAGCAGTGGCTCGAATCTCATAACATATCTTATTGTTTGCATTTGATCCACTGTCTCTAAACTCTTTCTCTCTTATATCTTGCATTGCTTTATACTATTCATATCTCTTACATGCTTGGTATTGGTTGTGTGCCCATACTTGTTTTGAACCAAGAGAGCTTCATATAGCACCTCAACTCTTAATCTAGAGGAATCTCGAGGAGATAGTTTAGAGCCCTTCACGGGGAATTCGGCTGCACTCTTTGGTTACCATAGTGTGTTGCAATTGAGTTTTTAATTCCGCATCATTTGTCATTAGATTAGCTAGTACACCTATTCACCCCCACTCTAGGTGTATTTCAATTGGTATCAGAGGCTATGCTCCTGATATTCGGTTTAACCACCTAGGAGTGAGATCTTGGATTGCTAATCTAGTATTGCATTTGCACACATACAGTCTATACACTCACGGATCACCTTGCCCCTCCCATGTTTGATGTCTCTAATGTCGATATGTGAAAGTTTAGGATGAGTGACTCTAGGTTTGCACGTCTATCTTGCCACTATCAAGAAAACTTATTTTGATAATGACAAGTACATTGAGGCTTATGCACAAGCCTTAGATGCACTAAAGCATACACATAGCAAAAGATATTTATTTATAGTTTCTCATTGTGATTTCGCTTTTGCAGTGTGGAATAAATTGACCTCTCCCAAGCTACAAATGACGAACAATCAGGAGAAAGAATCTAGTGGAGAAGAGTCCAACCAAGCTTGCTTCATGATCCAAGGGAATGACTCCCTTGAGGTAAACTCGGACACTTAACTAGATGATAGTGCTAGCTCTTCTAATGATGATTATGATAATATGGATGCCCATGCATTAAATGAAAAGCTTTCCCTATTTTGTGAAAACTTGCCTGAAAAATACAAACTTTTAAAAAGAAGAGTTTTAAATTAAAAGAAGAAAATAAGGATTTATTTTCAAAACTTAATATGATTTTGCAAGAGAGGGTTGAGATTTCAAGTGAAAGGGACTCATTGAAATCCCAACTTGTCCTTGCCTTAAATGAAAATGAAATTTTAAAGAATAAAAATGATTGTAATGATATTTTGAAGAAAATGAGGTTTTTTTTTCAAAACTTGAAATTGTTTTAAAAGAGAATGATTCTTTGAAAAATAAAATTGTTTTAATTTCAAAAGAACTAGATTTAGTTTCAAAGGAAAATATTTCTTTGAAAAATGATTTTGATTCCCATGTTTGTCATGCTACTATAGATTCATCTTCTATTTATAAACCTATTGCATGTTCTACTTCTTCTTCAAGTATTAATAATGATATTTGCATGTTGAAGAATAATGTAGATTGTTTGGGCTCCACTTTGAGCCAATGTGCTATGGATCACAAGAAATTGAAATCCATATTTTGAAAGAAACAAGTTTCTCATATGCATGCACAGAAAACACGACATATACATGCTCATCATGCTCACACACATGATTCTATGTATACTCATGTGTACACTTGTACACATTGTGGACGTACGGGCCACATTGCAAGATTTTGTTATGATAGATTAAATGTTTCAAATTTTGCAAATAAATTTGTTTAGTTAGGAAAGGTGCTAACCCCTATGGACCCAAGAAAGTGTGGGTACCAAAATCTACCCCTATTGTATTTGATGTAGGTGTAGGCTTTCACTTGACGTGAGGGTATTAATGCCTTGATGGTGCATGCCTTTGAGCTTGATGGACACTACATTGGATGCATTACCTTCAAGGATGTTTGGTGGGAGGACCACCATAGTTTAGAGACCTAGAGATTAGCCCTATTGGTTTTGTAACTATCTCTAACTCCTTATTTTGCTTACATGCTTTCTCATTGATGACTTTTAGCATGTCTTGATTTTTCATGTTCATTATGTTTAAATGCAATGTTTATTAGACTTGTGATATACATATGTAATATTTGAGATACACCCATATTTATGTGAATTTATATTTTTGTGTTTTCATTATAGTTTAGCTATTGTGTATATCCTAACTCTAAAGCACGTGCATTTATCCTAATGATCATGTTTGTTTATGATTTTGTATTTTATGTTTTGATTATTTATTTAGATGAAGTTTTGGTTAAAACTTGTGTTTTTACTTGTACAAGTAGTGAGCTATACTTGGCTATTATGTGTTTGTGCTTCATTTCTCATTTGTAATCATTACATATACATGTATAACCTAGTTTTGATGATTCTTTCATTTACACTTATTTTTCCTATTTTTGTACATATTTTCATAAAAATGTGTTTACTTTCATGTATATGTTAATTTTGTCTAAAACTATTAGATATACATGTCTATCCTAAAGTCTAGATATACATGTATATCCTAAAGTCACTTGCATTTTATGTAAAAATTTTATTATGGACTCGTTTATGTTTGGAATATGTATGTATACTTTTAGTTTCAACATAACATGCATATATCTTGAAGCGTATTTAGTTTTGATGATTTCTTACTTTTGATAAAAGGAATTTCATATGAACTTCATTGCCAATCTCCATGATTATGCTTATTACATGATTTTTACACTCTATATCATCTTGTTTACTCATGATATTGGATTCATGATAATTCTTGTGCTTTATAGACTTTGAGTGTCAATCATTGTGTGATTTTCATGTTCTCATGGATATATTCATATTTTATTTCTCACTTGAAGGATTTCGTACTAGTTTTCAAAATTATCTTTAAAACTAGTTTTTATCCTTCAATTGGTAGAGTTTTCAAACTATGCTAAAATATTTATCAAATCATGATTTTTAAAAATCCCTACCATCTAAGGGCGGATGGTTGGGAGACCATACCTTGAATACCCTTATTGAATACCTTTTATCATGTGCGTGAATAGGGTGGTAGGTATAAGTTATACAAATGATCTTGATTTTATTTTATTTTTGTATACTCATATTTGTTTTCTTATACATGTATGCTTCAAATTTCAATAAGTATCAATTTCAATTGGCAATTTTAAATTTCATACATACATATATATAATTTGATTGTGCTTGATTTACGATATCTTTACATTCTTAAAGCATAAATTATGTTTATGTTAAGCTTGATTTTATACCAAATGTTGATTGGTATCTTTACAAGCTTATGCATTGATTTTATTTATTTGGTATCAAAATGTACTTCATGTTTCACCTTCAATTGGTATCACAATCTATTATTGATATCTTAAAAAAAAAATTTCAAGTGGTACCAACTTTTATTTTTGTCAACTACAATTTGATTTTATTGGTATCATATTCATTTTGTTGACTTCAAGAAATTTCAAAAAAATTGTGGTTTCAAAATTTGTTGATATGTTTTGCCTATATGCAAGGGAAGCTTAACATCTTCTCTATATATAGATTCATATTGAGTGTATCTCACATTGAGGAGTTTGACCTCTCTTCTTTATGTGATACACGTGTGTAGGGGGAGCTTAAAATCTCTGTTTATGCATTGTATATTATGTTTTATGTGGGTTTGGGTCTAGTCATTCCTTCTCCATGTAAATCATGTATGCAAGGGGAGCTAACTTATCGTCTCTCCTCTTCATGAATGTATATCGTATATACATCTTTATTGTTTGATTATCTTCACCCCTTTGTTGATGAATTGACAAAAAGGGGGAGAAGAATTTAGTAAGTTATTATATGCATTCTTAATTTTAGAATTTATGCATATGTATTTGTGTTTAGTTTATGCATTTCATTGAATATCTATTTGCTTATTACTATGCATGAGTTAAAGGGGAGCTTCTGTGAAGCTTATTTTAATCCATGCATATATAACTCTATGAGTTTTGTCATTATTAAAAAGGGAAAGATTGTTGGGTCAAAAGCCCATCATTCTAGTTTTGATGATGATTAACTCATGTAGTTATAGTACTAATGAACTTGTGTTTATATAGTTTCAGATTTTCTATCAAGATCTTAGTAAGTGCTTAGCTTCAACAAAGGAGTTTTGGAGCTAACACATGTAGATTCAAGAGCTCGCGCGTCAAGATCGCATCTAGCACTCGGATGGAGTCAAGCTCTTTGGATCGTATTTGGATCGAGTCGGCTTGGAGAAGGAGTTTACAAGAAAACTTCAGTTTGTTTAGTTTTAGATTGTGTTTAAATCTTGTGTAAAGATAGACTAGAGTTGATATGCTCAAGTTCACACACAGAAGTTTAGTTTTTAGTTTAACCGGTTTTTGGATTTCATATATACATATACATGATTTCCATGAATAGATAGAATCAAAACAAGTTTACATGGTTTAATTTATATTGGATTTTATCTATATATAACTATGCTTCATATATTTAGAAAAACTTATTTTGATAATTCTATTTCATGGTGTAGAGTTTTGTAATTAGCAAAACTTATTTTGGATTTCATGTCAAAAACATAGATATATTTTATATGTGCATTGCATTCTATCCATACATTCTATGCTTCAAAAGAGTTTAAATATCTTGTTTTTGAATTTGTACAAATTTGGGAAAAATTGAATTTCCATTTCAAAGTTTAGTTTTGGAAAATACGATTTTGTGTTTAAGCTTAATTTCTATATCACAAAAATAGTTCAAATAGTTTGTAATATGTGTTGATTTTGGTCACTCATATTTATTCTTCAAATATTTATAAGAACCTATTTTGTAGAATTTATGAGATTTTATAGAAGTTAAAATGACTAAGTTTCAAGTCCCTTAATCTCTGCCAGAACCTGCTGGCGGTTGACCGGACGGTCGACCAGACCAGAGGTCAGTCGACCGGACCGGTCGACCGATGTGCACGAGGACGTGCACAAGGCCAGCCTAGAAGGCCGGTCGATCGGACGGTCGACCGACTGTAACTACCCAATTCTCGGGTAGTGCCGGTTGACTGGGCGGTCGACCGACAGGCTAGGCTTGGTCGATCGGCCGGTCGACCGGAGCTCCAACAGTCAGAAATATGACCGTTGGATGGTCGACCGGTCGGTCAACCGGAAGGTCAATTTTGACCTTTACTGGCTGCCAACGGCTAGTTTTTTGAGAGGCTATAAATAGGCCTTCTCTCAAGCTGTTTTTAATATGATTTTTAGGGAGCTTCTCTTCCAATCTTTCAAGTGTTTTGCAGCAAGTTTGAAAAGAGTTTTTGAGCTAAAAAGTTTTATTTTTATTTATTTTTAAAGTGTTGAAAAAATTTAAAAAAGAGATTCTTTGAGAAATTGGTTTTGATCTTTATTTTCATATCTATCTAGTATTTTTCAAGTGTTTTTCTTTGTTATTTTCATTCCAAACACTTTATTTTCTCAAACTTGAGCTATCATATCTAATCCTATCTATAGGATCTTATTTTTGTGAGGAATATTATTTGTGGTCTACTGTGATCATCAAGTATTGTTTGTGGTCTATTGTGATCACCAAGATTGTAATCTCCACTTTGCTTTGGGTTTGTGTCCATCCCTCTAGTGTAAAGGTGATTCTGGCTTTGTGTCTATCCCTCTTTGTGTAGAGGTGATTGAGTTTTGGCTTTGTGCCTATCCCTCTTGTGTAGAGGTGATTGTGGTTAAGTTTTAACTTTGTGCCTTATCCCTCTTGTATAGAGGTGATTGTGGTTTGTTTTTATGCCTATCCCTTTAGTGTAGAGGTGATTGTGTTTGAGTTTTGGCTTTGTGCCTTGTCCCTCTTGCGTAGAGGTGATTGTGGTTTGGCTTTGTGCTCATCCCTCTTATGTAGAGGTGATTATATTTGAGAGAGGAGTAGTGTACACCAAGTGTAGAGTTGTAATTCCTCGGTGAAGGTCCCTTGGTGGAATGTCTTATGTGAACATAGTTAAAATCCTTCTGTGTGAAGGCAGGGACGTAGAGCAGTGGCTCGAACCTCGAAACATATCTTGTTGTTTGTGTTTGATCCACTATCTCTAAACTCTATCTCTCTTATATCTTACATTGCTTTATATTGTTCATATCTCTTACATGCTTGGTATTGGTTGTATGCCCATACTTGTGTTGAACCAAGAGAGCTTCATATGGCACCTCAACTCTTAATCTAGAGGATCTCGAGGAGATAGTCTAGAGCCCTTCACGGGAAATTTGGCTACACTCTCTGGTTACACATAATGTGTTGCAATTGAGTTTTTAATTTCGCATCATTTGTCATTAGACTAGTCAGTACACTTATTCACCATCCTCTAGGTGTATTTCAGTTATTACACCACTTTCGCAGGTGACGCGATTGCACTGAGCGTGTGCAACAAGCCGTTAAGCCTATATGTTTTCCATAGAGGAGAAGTTTATCTCCTGAGGGTTTTCAGCGGATTGCACCCACAAAATCCATAAAGAAAGAAGATAAATGTTAGTATTTTGAAAGCGCGTTTTGAAAGAGAGACAAGTTTTGAAATATTTTTGTAAAAATATAAGCGATCTAAGATCATAAGTTGACCAAAAATTATTCTCCCTTAAACTTAATCTATATGTAAGATGTTATCTACAATTAAGGTAAGAATTTAAAATTGAGTTTAATATTTTATTCTTCATAAAGCCTAGATAATATACACTTTGTGATAGTGAAGATTTTTGGGATTTCAACTCTAACCATTAAGCCATTTATTTATATATAATTTTTCTTTTTTCATCCCTTAGTTTTCTTAGGCTTTTTATTTTACCCTAAGGTAGTGAGCCTTTAACCGTTGACTCCCAGACCAGCTGGTCTTAGGGCACCAGATGAGAAAACCTCCCTCGGGTTTAAGGACTCGAGTAAACAAGGCCACAAAACTAAGAGGGATTATTTGTGAAAATCACCTAGAGGGAGGGTGAATAGGTGATGGCTAATCTAATGGTCACTAAATGCGGAATTAAAAACTATTATGACCAAATTAAACTTATTGCACTAAACACCACGTATAACACAAGAGTGTAGCCGAATTCCCTGTGAAGGGCTCTAGACTAACTCTTCTAGATTCCCCTAGATATGGGTTGAGGTGCCGCGTTGGCTCTCTTGGTTGAATACAAGTGTTAGCAAACAATCCCAAGCAAGTATATCAATTAAGCACACAAGTATATCAAGCATATAAGGATAAACACAATAATTGAATGCAAGATATAAACAAGTAAGGGAGAGAAAGATAGAGCAATCGCAAACACAAGGGATTTGTTTCGAGGTTCGAGCACACTTGCTCTACATCCCCGCCTTCGACACTACGAAGGATTTCCACTATGCTTGATCCTAATGGATCACTCCTTGGTGCCGCAACACCTACAATCCCTCGGACTCCCTAGTCCCGTACACACCGCAAGCCCCACAAGCTCGCCGAGGCCTCACCTCAAACCAAGAGTTCACACACGAACTCTAAACCACCGCGAGCACACTTGTCCGCCTCCTCAAAGAACAAAGAACAAATCTTTGGTGATCACAACACTTTGATCACCTAAAAACTATCTCACTACAACACTCCTATAAGATGAATAATCAATGGATAGCTCAAGTGTTTGTGAGAAAAACAAGGATGAGAATGGTGGAGGAAAACTCAAGAAAATCTCTTTTTAAACACTCTAGATAAACTCCCCTTTTGATTGGAAGTATTAGCTCTCAATTTAGTGGAGAAAAACTCTTTTAATGAAGTAGGAAAAACTGGCTCAAAGTCCACTAGAAATCTTGTTGAAAAACAATGCCCAAACCCCCAAATTTATAGGGCTAGAAAAACTAGCCATTGGGGTCTGTCAGACCTGTCGGTCGACCGCCCGGTCGACCGGCCAACGGTCATATTTCAGACCGTTGTGCCATCGGTCGACCGGTCGGTCGACCGAGGCCAGATACAGAGAGCAAGTCTCTCCTCTGTCCGGTCGACCGACCCGGTCGACCGGGGCCTTTCCAGAGAGCAGAGCTCTCTGGAGGGTCGACCAGGTCGGTCGACCGGCCATCTGCCAGAACTGGCGTGCACGTCTGTGCACGTCGGTCGACCGTGTCGGTCGACCGGCTGAAGCCAGGACAGAACTGTTTAAGGGATTTAAAACTTCGTCTTTTGATTGAAATAAAACCCATAAAATACTGAAAAAACTACAAAATAGTTTTACCAATATACTTTGATAAACAAACATGCTTGCACAAAATCAAGGCATGTTACAAATAATTTGGACTATTTTTGTAACTTGAAAATATTGATTCAAAACTAACATAGTATTTTCTAAAACTTGATTTTTTCAAAACTTGTTTTCCAAACTTCACTAGAAACAAAAAACAAGATATTAAAACTCTTTTTAAAGCATAGTGTGTATGGATATGATCCACTACACAAAAATGGTGAAATATCTATGTTTTTGACATTATGCACTAAACATGATTTTGGATAAAACATGTAGACTTGAAAACCAAAAACCAAACGGTATTTTTCTAAAGTAAAAATTCTTTTCTAAAACAAACTAAATCTAGAGTGTGTGTGTATATGAATACTTGAGCAATCCACCAACTATTCTATCCTTTATATTTTAACTAAAACAAAATCTTATAAAAACAAACCTAGACACAAGTCTTCATCTTCTTGAAGTCTTCACTTGAAGTCTTCTCATCTTCTTGACTTGGTCCAAACTCGATCCAATGGCTCTTGGATCAAACTGTGCTAGCTCCAAAACTTGACTTTAAATCCTTTGTTGAAGCTACACACCTACTAAGATCTTGATCATGAATCTGTCACTAATTAAACACAAGATCATTAGTACTATAACTACATGAGTTGATCATCATCAAAACTAGAGTGATGGGCCTTTGGGCCAACAATCTCCCCTTTTTGATGATAACAAAACTCATGAAGTTATATATGCACGGATTAAAGTAAAGCTTCAAAGAAGCTCCCCCTTAACTCATGCATAACACAAAATAATAAGATATGCAATGAAACACATAAACATGTATGCAAATGTAAGGAGATAAACATGCTAACAAGCACAAAACACATTAAATCTTTTTTCTCCTATTTGCAAAACAAAACATATATGCTTAAACATAAATACTATTCCTTCTTTATGAATAAAGCAAGAAAAACATGCATATATACCAAAATACTTCTCCCCCTTTTTGTCAATCATCAACAAAGGGTTCAAAGTAAAAACAAAATTTTTCTCCCCCTTTTTGTCATAAACAAAGAGATCAATAAGGGGTCAAATCAATAAAGAGTTATATGCGATATACATTCATGAAGAGGAAGACGGTAAAGTTAACTTCCCTACACATATGCATTACATGAAGAAGGGATGACAAGCCCCAATTCACATAACACATATTATGTAATGCATAAGAGAAGATGTGAAGCTCCCCTTACACACGTGTATCACATAAAGAAAGGATGTCAAGCCCCTCAATACAAGATACACTTAACATGAATCTATATGTAGAAGAGATGTTAAGCTCTCCTTGCATATAGGCAATACAAATCAAAATATTTTTAACTTTCAAACTTTTGAAATTTTCTTAATAAAACAAATTTTGAGATATCTTAGTAAACCAAATTTTAAGATATCATAAAACAAAATTTTTAAAGGTATCAGAGCTCTTGTAAAAACACTCAATTTTTAAGATACCAAATTGTAAATAAACATTACAAAATTTTAATTAATTTTTTTTAAATAGGTAAAACATATTGATACCAATTGAAAAACTATGCATAAGCTTTATTAAAATATCAATTGAAATACCAATTGAAAATAAAGTTTTAAATTAAGCTTAGCATAAACTATGTGCTTTAAATATGTAAACCAATTGTAAATCAAGCACATGGAAATCATATATATGTATGAGAAAGAGAATACCAATAGAAATTGATATTATTTGAAATTGAAAGCATACATATATATAGACAAAGTATGAGTATATACAAAAATATCAATTGAGATATCAATTGAAAATAACAATGTAAATCATGTATATAACTCATAACCTACCATCCTTCATATGCTCAAGATAAAGGATTTTTCAATTAAGCTTACAAGGCATACACGCCCGTCCATCCGCCCATGGAAGGTAGGGGTTTTCAAAAATAGGTTTGAAAATATTTTAGTATTGAAAATCACTACCAAATAAAGAATAATTAACTAGTTAAAGATAATTTTTGAAAAACTAGTTAAAGATCATTCAAAACATGAAATCAAACATATATTTTTCATGAATGATACTAAATACACAAAAATTCAAGCACTCATGGTCCATAAAGCTCAAAAATATGTTCATGAAACAAAATCATGACTAAACAAATAAGGTGTGAGTGTTCAAACATCATGTAAATAGCATTGTCACGAAAATAGTCAATGAAGCTCAAACAAATATCATTTTATTAAAACAAAAATCATGAAAAATTCATTTTTCATTTTAAAACAAACTTCTAGGTATATGTATGATTTATCCAAAACTAACAATATGCATACATATCCCAAACATAAAAGAGTCTATTAAAAGTATTTGCATGAAGGCAAAAGACTCACGGGTATACATGTATATTTATTATATTTGAATTCAAAATACATATACATGAAGTAAAAACAAAAAATAGATAAGACAAGTGTAGATGAGAGAATCATCAAAACTAGCATATACATGTGCATAAAGTGGGTACAAATGAGCATGAAGTGCAAACATATATAAATCAATTTGTTCTCACTATTTGTACATGTATAAATACAAGTTTTGATAAAAACTACATTTAAACTAGTATTTACCACATGAAGCACAAAAATACATAAAACATGAACATGCTAAATGATATCACAAATGAATAGGCATGTAAATAAGAGTTTAGAAATAGTTACCAACTAAGAAACTATGTTTCAAATCTCCAAACATGGTGGTAGTCCCACCAAACCTCCTTGATAGTGATGCATCAAAGGTAAGTCCATCAAGTCCATTGCATCCACCATCAAGGCACCAACTCTCTCACGTTTTGTAAGAGCCCTCACCTACATCAAAAACACACGGTAGGGGTTTTGGTACTCATTTTCTTTTGGGTCCTTGGGGGTTAGTCTTGTAAGGTACCCAAAAATTTTATTATTAGCAAATTTTGAAACATTTATCTTATCATAACAAAATTTTACTAAATGGCCTTTGCGGCCACAATGTGTACATTTGTACACTCTAGCATGCATAGGGGGGTGTATGTGATCATGACGTGCAAATAGTGAATATGCATGATGTGGATGATGTGTATGAACATGTGAAACTTGTTTCTTTTGAAATAAGGATTCCAATCTAGAATGATTAAATGCACAAGAGCTCAAAGTTGAGCTCAAATAATCCATTTTATTTTTCAAAACATTAATCTCACTAGTGGTGGCATGTAAAACATGGTGAGATAAAGAATCATTTTTCTTTTTCTTTTGAGAAACATTTTCTTTTTCTTTTTCAACAAATTTTCTTTTTAAGGAGTTATTTTCTTGAAAAACAATTTCCTTTTGTTTTTCCACCAAAATAATTTCATTTTTCAAACTAGTGTTTCCTTCACAAAGATCATTTAATTTAGACATAAGGGAAACATTCTCATTTTTCAAAATTTCATTTTCTTTTTCTAAACATGCAATATTATTTTCTAATGAATCTTTTTCATTAAGCATGCAATCAAATTTCTTTTCAAATTTTTATTATCTTTCTTAATCATGTCATATTTCTCAAGTAATTGTTGACAAAAAGATGTGAGCTCATCATATGACATATCATTTTCATCTACCTCGGATTCGGTAGTTACCTCAAGGGGGTTATCCCCTTGGACCATATAGCACGTGTTGGAGGCGTCGCTTCCAACATCCGAATCGCTCCCGGCATAATATAGATCCTTTTCGCCAAGGGAGGTGATGATGTTCCATGCTACAAAAGCCGAATCAACGTTAGAAACCCTAGATAAATAATCATCATTTAGGGTACTCTTTAAAGCATTAAGGGCTTTTGTATTAGCCTCAATATTCTTACCATTTAAACAATATGCATTATTAGAGATGGCAAGATAAACATGAAACCCTAAGGCTTTGAGGTATAAAGACATCTTAACCTTCCAAATTTGGATGTTAAGAATGTCAAATATGGGTGGTGACATGAAGTCCATGGTGTGTGTACAAAAATAGTGATTAGCCTACAAATGAGGATCTTTAACTCTAGGTTGTAAGACCCAAATTCAGAGCACTTGGCTCTGATACTAATTGAAAATCACCTAGAGGGGGGGGGATGAATAGGTGATAGCTAATCTAATGGTCACTAAATGCGGAATTAAAAACTATTATGACCAAATTAAACTTATTACACTAAACACAACGTATAACACAAGAGTGTAGCCGAATTTTCCGTGAAGGGCTCTGGACTAACTCCTCTAGATTCCCCTAGATATGGGTTGAGGTGCCGCGTTGGCTCTCTTGGTTGAATACAAGTGTTAGCAAACAATCCCAAGCAAGTATATCAATTAAGCACACAAGTATATCAAGCATATAAGGATAAACACAATAATTGAATGCAAGATATAAACAAGTAAGGGGGAGAGAGAGCAATCGCAAACACAAGGGATTTGTTTCGAGGTTCGAGCACACTTGCTCTACATCCCCGCCTTCGACACTACGAAGGATTTCCACTATGCTTGATCCCAATGGATCACTCCTTGGTGCCGCAACACCTACAATCCCTCGGACTCCCTAGTCCCGTACACACCGCAAGCCCCACAAGCTCGCCGAAGCCGCACCTCAAACCAAAAGTTCACACACGAACTCTAAACCACCGTGAACACACTTGTCCGCCTCCTCAAAGAACAAAGAACAAATCTTTGGTGATCACAACACTTTGATCACCTAAAAACTATCTCACTACAACACTCCTATAAGATGAATAATCAATGGATAGCTCAAGTGTTTGTGAGAAAAACAAGGATGAGAATGGTGGAGGAAAAACTCAAGAAAATCTCTTTTTAAACACTCTAGATAAACTCCCCTTTTGATTGGAAGTATTAGCTCTCAATTTAGTGGAGAAAAACTATTTTAATGAAGTAGGAAAAACTGGCTCAAAGTCCACTAAAAATCTTGTTGAAAAACAATGCCCAAACCCTCAAATTTATAGGGCTAGAAAAACTAGCCGTTGGGGTCTGTCAGACCTGTCGGTCGACCGCCTGGTCGACCGGCCAACGGTCATATTTCAGACAGTTGTGCCATCGGTCGACCGGTCGGTCGACCGAGGCCAGATACAAAGAGCAAGTCTCTCTGTCCGGTCGACCGACCCGGTCGACCGGGGCCTTTCCAGAGAGCAGAGCTCTCTGGACGGTCGACCAGGTCGGTCGACCGGCCATCCGCCAGAACTGGCATGCACGTCTGTGCACGTCGGTCGACCGGGTCGGTCGACCGGCTGAAGCCAGGACAGAACTGTTTAAGGGATTTAAAACTTGGTCTTTTTGATTGAAATAAAATCCCATAAAATACTGAAAAAACTAAAAAAATAGTTTTACCAATATACTTTGATAAACAAACATGCTTGCACAAAATCATGGCATGTTACAAATGATTTGGACTATTTTTGTAACTTGTAAATATTGATTCAAAACTAAATAGTATTTTCCAAAACTTGATTTTTCCAAAACTTGTTTTTCAGACTTCACTAGAAACAAAAAACAAGATATTAAAACTCTTTTTAAAGCATAGTGTGTATGGATATGATCCACTACACAAACATGGTGAAATATCTATGTTTTTGACATTATGCACTAAACATGGTTTTGGATAAAACATGTAGACTTGAAAACCAAAAACCAAACGGTATTTTCCAAAGTAAAAATTCTTTTCTAAAACAAACTAAATCAAGAGTGTGTGTGTATATGAATACTTGAGCAATCCACCAACTATTCTATCCTTTACATTTTAACTAAAACAAAATCTTATAAAAATAAATCTAGACACAAGTCTTCATCTTCTTGAAGTCTTCACTTGAAGTCTTCTCATCTTCTTGACTTAGTCCAAACTCGATCCAATGGCTCTTGGATCAAACTGTGCTAGCCTCAAAACTTGACTTTAAATCCTTTGTTGAAGCTACACACCTACTAAGATCTTGATCATGAATTTGTCACTAATTAAACACAAGATCATTAGTACTATAACTACATGAGTTGATCATCATCAAAACTAGAGTGATGGGCCTTTGGGCCAACAATTTGTTTATTATGATCACTTTTAAACGTGAATAATCATGCTTCTTGAGGCATAGTTATCTAGCTTAATAAGTGATTTTTTCTTCATATATAACATATATATATTTTCCTTTTATTTATTTTTTCTATATGGCATTTTAGATTTTCGTTTTCATCCTAAAAATGTGTAAGTGTGAAGTGCATACTATCTAAGGCAAAAAATCAAGATAAAATTATCTCTCCAATTTATCTTACTTAGCCTATAATTTTAAATAAGATCCACTATTTTGACTAGGTTTAAGATGTCATAATTTAAGGCTCTTTAGTTTCTAAGATCATCTTAATTTTATTAAAAATAGATCAAAACTTTCTCTTATTTTAAAAATATTTTTAAAGAAAGGAAAAATCCTATACAAAAAGAAAAAAAATTCTAAGAATATTCTTAAAGAAGTGAAAAAGAAAGAAAATCTAAAAACTCTACGTTAGTAGACCCTCCCCAACACTTATCTCATGCATTGTCCTCAATGCATCGTGAATGTATGTATGCATGAAACAAATAGAAAGAGAAGGAAAAATCACCTCAAGGTGGTGGTTCTGGTGGTCTGATTGGTGCACGAAATACTACCTAATCCAAATTACGTTGAGTTCTTAGGAACCCACCAATGAGCTCTATAATACAACCCACTATAATGATGTATATATGAATGATTTTTACTATGATTTTTATCCTATCTAATTTCTAAAATTTCAAAATAATTTCAGAGTCAATTTTATCAACACCCTTGTCCCAAAATGAAGTGTGAAAAGATAAAATGATTGATCTGGAATCAGGAAGGGCATGAATTACAATCGACTCAGAAAATTAACTAAAATAAGGTAAAGGCTCAGGAGTCGAAATTTGTTCAAAAAGTGGGTCTAAATCAAGAAGTTGAAACTCAAGTCCACATTCATTTTTCCATAATGGAATGTGACTTTCTAAGGTTGGTGATTCAAGTTCGATAATGACAAGTATGAGAATCAAAACTGACTCTAAAATGTTGCTCAATTTGGGTAACAAAACATGAGCCAATATTGATTCAGGAATTTGAACTGGATCACAAATTTGAGGTCGAAGTCACATCCTTCTTTGAGTTTAATATCTTAAAAATGAGAACTTGTCAATTTGTCAATGGAACATTCAAAAGTATAAAATTAGTCAAGTTCAATTTGTTGATCATAAAATATCGGTGATTCAATTTCACAATGAATTGACACAGGATCTAATGTTAACTCTGAAAAAGGATTGAAGTGAGGTAAAGATACCAGTGTCAACATTGAATCAAGAAGTGGAATTGAATTACCAAGTTGAGCTTCATGATCACATTCATTCTCAAGTTCAATTTTAGGAAAGGGATAACTTGCCAAAAAGTCAATGTGATTTTCAAATTTTGGAGTTTGGTCAAGTTTAAATGGGTGCGCTAAAATTGAATCTTGATTTCCAAAACAACATGATTCCTAGTCTAGATCGATAGAGTTAGAGATATATGGATTGGTCAAAGGTTGATAAGAGTGAGTTTCTTCATTCCAATGAATGTTAACCAATTGACTCAGTTGTGTTTCTAACCTATCGATAGACTGGGAAAAGGATTTTTGAAATTGTTATGAGGTCTCATGCAAGATTTCTATACTCTTTTCTATCTCAGATTTTACTTCGAATGGTTATTCTAAAAAGGGTGTGTCGGAATCTTGATTTTAAAAAAATTGTGAAGACTGTGAGTCCAACAAATTTTGAGATTATCGCTCGGACTTATGCAAGAGTTCCTTAGTCAATTCTAAGATGGATGTTTGATCATTTTGAAGAGGTGGGACTGAATAAGACTCTTGAAAATATTATAGAATTGGGAGGCCAATATTTTCTGAAATTGTTGCTCGGCCTCTTGCATGTTGGCTTCTATACTCTTTTCTAACTCCGATTTTCTTCTATGTATGATTCTGAAAAAGGCGTATAGAAAGCAAAATTAGAGAATGAATATTGTGGAATTTGTGAAAATTATGGAGTAGGTGGTTGGAAATTTGACTCGGGGGAGGTGAATCCCCATTGACTCTGTGACGAGTTGAAATTATTTTTGAAATGTTGGTCATTAGATAAGCGGTATGGGTTATATTGAGTACATCCAATCCAAATTATTTGGTTGGGTCATGTTTTTCAAAACTGGGTTGGAGCTATTCGACAATGAGGTTGATGTGAAGTATGGATTCATATTTGGATTGAAAAAATTATTATTGTTGAATTTCATTTCACAAACAATTACAAACAAAAAAGAAAAAACAAATAAAAATAAAGAAAAAATCAAAACCAAGCTTATACTAAGGTTAACCTAGAGCTAGACGACTCTTAAATGGTCGATTACTTGGGAGAGATTGTTGTATGAATTTGACCACAAGCTAATCGGTCAGGTAGGGGCAAAATACGGTGGAAGGTATGCATGTGTAAACAACGGGCCTTAATTACGCCAAACCACGGTATCTTCGAGGCTTAACATCTTAATCCCCAACCTTAGGCACTGATTTCAAAAGAGTAAGATTCAAAACAAGTTCCACCCTCGGTCAATCTCATAATGAGTCTGAGATGTCCCTAGGGGCTAACGTCGATTAATTTTATTAGGGCTTGGGTTGTGTGAGTGGGGAGGTGATTTTTGGGCTAAGGAAGGATGATGAACTCTCCACCTTATCTTATTGGGTTTTGTCCTTAATTTCAATTCGTGCAAGTGTGCAATATAGACAAGAATATAACACAATACAAGTAAATCACCCACGTGTTTGTCCTATGCTATATGCAATGCCATATGTACACCTTAGTCCAGATCACAACAACAGAACAAAATATGGTATAGTGGAATTGAAATTGACACGTGCCTTAAAGCGTGCAAATACCGTATTTTAGTTTTTTATTTATTGCAGTGTGTAGGCAATCAAAACAGATAATTAGCAGAAGAATACAATGATATATGCAACTTGCAAATTCCATGCAAAAGACAAAGTACAAATGCCACAAAATTGCCGCGTTTTCGCGGATTTTCTTTGATTTTCGCGGCAATATTTTAGAAGCAAGCTTTCTGCTTTTTATAGCAGGGAAAGGCAAGCAAGAGTAGGCTTCTGCAATGTAAAAATTCTGTAAAATTTCCCTGCACACCAAAACAGAGAAGAAAATTTTAACAAAAACGTGAAATCTAAACCATTTCCGTCCCCGGTAACGGCGCCAAAATTTGATCGAATGAAACTAGCACTTGAAAACGTATGTTTATGAAATCAATGAAAAGATTTTGTGTGATAATGTTCCCTCGATCCTTCCGTTGTATTGGCTCAACAGGTCGAATCCACAGGGACGGGAGGCAATAAAAGCAGTAACAGTTTATGTTCATGTCGGTTGTTAACAATACTTCTCTGTCAAAGAATGAGGAAAAAAAGAAAAGAAATCCATAAGTGATAAGTAAGAAGGCGATGAAAATGGCGATGTGAAAACAATGGAGAAGTGGTTTGTGGAGTCGGTAAAATAAAAGCAAGAAGTAGAAATAAAGAAGAAAGTGAAGTGATTTGAAAAGTGATTTGGAAAATAAAATAGAAAAGAAGATAAAATTTGTGGTGAAGAAGATGAAAACAAAGGTGAACAAAGAAGGTGGTGAAGACAACGAAAAAAAATTGGTTAAAGGGTTTTGAAATTGATTTTTAAAACAAGATAAAAAGAAAGAGAAAAACTATGAAATAAAACTCATGACTACTAACTACTAATTGCTTCACTAACTATGCTAACCTCTTAACGGTAGTTGCCTCACATGGATCCTTGGCCATCACTAGTCCTTGGCTTTAAGAGACGATATAAAGTATGGTACATAAGATGATTCCTCACAATACAAAACTTGCATCAAGAGCAAGCTAATACAAATCTTAGATCATCAAAATCGTTAGAAGCAAGCATGAAATAAGAAAGAGTTAGCTTGGTTAGCGAGTTAGCAATTTAGATGATAGAATCCATCATCATGAGTCATCAATGGCTCTTGCAAGAGCAAGGCCTTGTAGATACTATAAGATTCATGTGGATTATCATGAAGAGGTTAGATGATTAGTGGTTAGTAATAGATTAACATAAAATGAAAATTAGCTAGTCATGTTAGAGGTTAGAGAAGAAATCATTAAAGAAAGGAGGAAGATTACATAGATTGTCACCATCTCTTATATCAATCTGGTCTCTTTCTCTCTCTGAATCATCTCTGCCCTAATACATGAATTTAAAACAAAATGAAAATACAAAAAAAAAAGAAAATAAAAGAAGAACGCCTACACTACACTAAAAGAGAGAAAACCTAACCTCCTCACTGATCTACTTGCGTCTAGGGTCTCTGTAGGGGTATTTATAGGCAATAGAAGGTTCCAGAAGATGAGACGAGATCACGCATCGAAAATGAATGCATGGCTCACCCGCGGCCATAGCCTCGTTTTCGCGGCCATACCAGGGACTTAGGTCCCTGGTTTTGGCGAGCGGTTTCGTCTTGCTTCGGGGACCTCTCAGGTATTCTTGGATTCTGGTATTTGCGTCCGGATTTTTGTCAGACACGCGTCAACGTCTAGATTCAATGTATCTTCTAGAAACTCTCTAACTTGGCCTCTAAGAAATCCAGATTTAATTACCCGAAAATGGGTTTAATTAAGCTCTTATTACCCTTTTGCCCTGCTAGTCATGATTATCTGCAAAGAGACTAAAACACGGTTTAGAAACGATATTTTATTCATAAATCGGTTGAAAAATGCGATATAAAAGTGCAATATCGTAGAGTAATAAGTGACGTAGAGTAAGTGGCTTGAACCTCGAAATATATCTTAGTGTTTACTCTTAGATTTTTTTTTCATGACTCAACTCTCTCTTTTTGCTTGTGATAATACTTGCATATTGATATACATATTGTGATTAGTTTGTTTTAATTTCTACATTGAATTTTAGATTTACCATTAGTATTAGCCCTCACCTATTCACCCCTTCTAGGTGTTTCAATCACTTATTCACCCCGCTGTAGATGATTTCAATCACCTATTTACCCCCTTCTAGGTGATTTTCATCACTTGTGGCATAATTTTGTCCATCATACCAGGCATATTACAAAGATTAATTGATAAATTTTTCTAATTAAATTCTATTAAGAATATGATTTATGATACAACTCTCAATTGCATATGATATACATGCAGAAGCGGGGGTGGGGTTGGGTTAAGGTCGGCCACGCCCCGGCCCTACCCAAAAACCCTTCTCCCCTGTAATTTGTGCCCCTCCTAATTAATTTTTCCCTCTCTCTCAGGCTCTCTCTCGTACGGTGATTCATTTAGAACCATCAGGTCACCGGCGATCTGAAGGCCTTGATCCGCCGCTAAACTAGAGATCTTCATCGATTTAACATACGAAATATATTCCCCTTGTTGAAACTGCGTTCCCCCTGCCACTGAAACAATGTTCCCCTCGCTGGTTTGGATCTCTGAAACAATGTCCCCCTCGCTAATCTCCAGCACCGATCCTTTCGCTGTAGCACCTCCAGCTCGAGAACGAGACAAGAAACCAATTCCTTTGCTCTCCTCCTTCTCCGTCTTGTCCGATCTCAACATCTCCTGCTTTTTTACGTACGATCTAGTGATGCTGCGGAACTCAACACCAGACTTCTGCTCAGCGACCGTCTTCTTGCACTTTGCAGCACGAAAGGACCTTGGCCGCTTCATCACCTAAGATCCAGCGATTCCAAGGTTGGAGTCGAAGGAAATCTCATTGTGCAAGCAAGAAGAAGATGATTCTTATTTGAGCTCTGCATTGACATCGAAATTCAAGATGATTCTGATGGTGATTAGAAGCAGAGGAACGCATTACCGGCAAGGAACCATAGAGTGGAGGCACTTGGCGGGGATTAATCCTCTCTTCTTCTTTTTTCTCTTCATCAACCGGGGATCCGTTGGTGACTGGTGAGTTGCCTCTTTATATATATTTTTTTTCAAATTTGTTTGTTGCATAACCTATCAACAAGGAGCAGAGTTCAAGAGTTTATTTACCGTATGTAAATGATTTGTAGTCTTGTAACGTGTTATCTGATTTAATCATCTTCAATTTAATTCATATTAATTTTGTTGCATACTTATTGCTTATTTTTTTATTTTTATTTTTTTGTTGTACTCTCAATTTTGGGAACCCTAATTTTGAAGATTTTTCCAAAAAGTATGTGATGATCCATATTTGGGGTTGTTGTCAGGTATCAATTTTTGAATTGATCATCTTAAACTCGAGAGTTGACTCCCAAAGGGAAGACATAAAGTATTAGAATTTTGAAGATGAGCACAATTCAAATAATAAGACTTCTTCATCTTCTTTTAATCTTTTCTTTAATTTCTGAAATTTTTGCCCTTAACTTCGATTCTGATATGAGATTGTGGTTTGATGAGAATAAATTGAGATATCAAATAACTAGCCATCAATCTTTAAAAACCAATTATCCTTTGTATAGAACTTACTTATTACTAAGTTCAAAAGCCAAATATTGTAGGATTGTTTGTCAATTGTCATCAATCTGTCATAAAAAAATAGATGAATTTGAATTGCATATCAAAATGATGGAAGACACACTTGTAGAAGAGGAGCAAAATTTTGTTTAGATCTCTTTTTCTTCGAGTAATCGGTGTCCTAAATTAGATAAATTAGTGATTAGTGTATTGTATTTTATATTTTTTTCATAGTCTTATAGAAATTGCATGCTGATCTGTTAAAATTAGTTGATTATTGATTAGTTCATTAGTGACTTGCGCATTGAACATTATTTTATGCTCTCATCTTTAAAATCCTGACTGTGCTACTGTATACGTGATGTCAAGGAAGTTCGAATTGAACTTGAATTGGAAAACTTCGAGTCAAAATAGCTCGCAGAACACGTTTCGGGAGAGATATATCAGGCTGACGGTCGCTAGGGGCTTTGGCCTTCTTGATGGCGGGATGCCCGGGAGATCCTACTTAGAATAAAACAGTGTCCAAGACTCCAACAACTGCTCGGCGAAACGACAACCAAGCATCTACGATCTCACTCCAAACAGCCATGGCATCTCCACGCCACCATGAATAATTTATCTTTATCTTAATTTGTTTCGTTTCTAGGGAAGATGCTGAACAGCAGACGGGCCACATATTTTATTCTCTGCAACGTCACCTTCTATGTGTTATAAAATAAAAAAAAATAGAAATGAAAGTGAAAGGATAAAGAAAGTCTATTTATGTCCTTAGTTTTTCTCTCTTAGCAGCCCCACCTCTCCATTTCATTGCCATGGAGCTCATCCAATTCCCAATCTACTGGGCTGCCGGGCTCTTCGCCGTAATCTGGTGGTACGCCGCCCACCTCTATCTCCGCCGCCGTCAGAATACCATGTCTCCTCCACTGCCGCCCGGGCCCACCGGCCTCCCCGTTGTCGGCAGCCTCCCCTTCCTGGATCCCGAGCTCCACGCGCACTTCGCCGCCCTCGCCAAAACACACGGACCCATCTACAGCATAAGGCTGGGCTCCAAGCTCGGCATCGTCGTCTCCTCCCCAGCCCTCGCCCGCGAGGTCCTCCGCGACAACGACGCCGTCCTCGCCAACCGTGACGTGCCGGCCGCGGCCCTCGTCATCGCGTACGGCGCCTCCGACATCGTGTGGAACCCGAACGGGCCCACGTGGCGGATGCTGCGAAGGGTGTGCGTGCAGAGGATGCTGAGCCCGTCCAGCCTCGACGCCGTCTACCATCTCAGGCGGCGGGAGGTGCGGGCAACGGTCCGCCAGCTCCACCGCTCAGCCGGGGAGCCGGTGGACGTGGGCGCTTTGGTGTTTCTGTCTGTCTTGAATGTAATCACGAGCATGCTGTGGGGAGGCACGATGGAATCTGAAGATCAAGAAGATGAGAGCAGCGGTAGGGCGATCGGGATTGAGTTCAGGCAGCTGGTGGGAGAGATCACGGAGTTGCTTGGAAAGCCGAACTTGTCGGACTTTTTCCCGGCGATCGCGAGGTTTGATCTGCAAGGGATTGAGAAGAAGATGAGGGTGTTGCTCGAGAGGTTCGATGCGATATTTGCGGCCATAATTGATGGGAGGAAGAAGATGGGGAAGAGCGGGGCTAAAGATCTGCTGGAGTTCATGCTGAATTTGGAGGCGGAGGGGGTTGAGGGTAACGTTCCCTTTACCATGACACATGTCAAGGCTCTTCTAATGGTAAACTGCCTACTACTCTTCTCTCTTGTCTTTCATTGACTTTAACCAATTTAGATTCTTGATCCAGAATTTAATCACTAACTTTTATTACTTTCGGCCAAAAAAAGTGACCATTTAGAGTCAAATAATCATGATAAAAGTTTAAAAATTGTGCATCCTCCAACTAAGTTGTGACCATTCCTCAAATGGTCATGATGCTAGCATCTTTCGCTTCCGCTTTCATGGGACTAGAAAATTGCACAAAACAATTAATATCTTGATGGAAAAATATATTTGGGGAAAAACTAATCAGATGAAATTAAAATATTAAATATTCATATGCATTCCCAAAATAAAATTATAGAATTCATGAGTAATATTTAATTAAATATTTTTAATTCGAATGATGTAATACTGTGTATGGTAACAATTGAAAGCTATTAAAAAGTTACACCTATATAATAATAATAATAATATCCGATGAGAGAACAACATACTGTTGGATGCTAGTTGAAACTAACTTTTCAATTTTTATTTGATAAAATATGCGGAGAGACGTGATAGTGAACTATCTAATAGAGATTCATCGGATTCGTGATCTCTCCACAAATGAAAATCAGTTAGATTGGTCCACTGATTAATCACAATCGTCTATTATTATATTAATAGCTTAATTTATGAAACTAATACCATAACTGACTCATGAATTGCACGCATTTTCAAATTAGAATAAAATGTACTGTTTTGATTAATTAGTGAACCAATCCACTGACTTTTTTTTGTGGAGGGACACAGAATCCAATTGATCTCGCCAAAACTAAGTATTTTTTTACTCACTTTCCATTCACACTGTTATTTCCTCATTAGTTATCGTAATTTACCATAGAGCCAAGTCCAAAATGTGAAGAGGAAAAGAAAAACAACAAAGTGTTTTTATGACTACTAACGGGCTAGTCGGTCATTTTTTTCCGCGAACCCACGTATGTTTAAAGTTAAAGCTACAAAATAAGAAATATTTGTTTCAATAATCTTCTTGTTTTTTTTCTAAGAAGAAATTTGATAAATACTGATAGCTTTCACTCGCACCAACAGGACATGGTCGTAGGAGGAACTGACACTACTTCAAACACAGTGGAATGGGCGATGGCTGAAATGATGCAGAAACCGGAGACGATAAGAAGAGCGCAGGAGGAGCTAGAACAAGTCGTCGGAAGGGATAACATTGTGGAGGAGTCTCACATTCCAAAACTGCGATACTTGGGCCTAGTCATGAAAGAGGTTCTCCGATTGCATCCGACACTTCCTCTGTTAGTCCCTCACTGCCCAATTAACTCCTCGTGCACTGTGGGTGGCTACAACATTCCTCAAGGCAGCAGGGTGTTCGTGAACGTGTGGGCTGTTCACCGGGACCCCTCGATATGGGATGACCCGAAGGAGTTCAAGCCTGAACGGTTTCTTGACACAAGTAGAAAGTGGGACTACAATGGCAGTGATTTCACTTACTTCCCATTTGGATCTGGGAGGAGAATTTGTGCTGGGATTTCTATGGCCGAGAGGATGACTTTGTTCTCTCTTGCCTCACTGTTGCATAGCTTTGATTGGCAGATACCACAGGGAACAAATCTTGATCTTTCGGAGAAGTTTGGGATTGTTCTCAAGAAGGCTAAGCCCCTGATTGCTGTTCCCACACCTAGGTTGAGTAACCTTGACCTCTATGCTTAGATGCATCACTAGTTATATTGAAGTTTTATGAAAAAGATGTGATCACATAACAAAACATTAACAAAATGAGTTCTATGCTGTAAGCTTGATGAATATATAGAGCATGTTTTAATTTTCTGGTATGGTTGTTAGAGATATCAATGACAACACGTGATCCATGTGAAAGACGCCCCTCATGAAATCAATCAGATCCTAAAATCTCTTCATAATTATAGGAACACATGAGATTCATGCACCATGTGTTTCTCATTCTTTATCTCAGTCAGTATTTTCCTATTATTTCTCTCAGTCAATGTTTTCCTATTGTACCTCCTAAATCAGTGTAAACATGTGACCAATATGTGTATATATATACAATTAAGAACCATCCTAATGGTATCTTGTCTTTACACAAATAAGTCTTCTTCTTATTATTATTTATCTTGGTATCAGAGCAACTCCTGTACCATGTCGAATATTTCCTCTTCATCTTCCCTCACCTCCATCCAAACACTTGCATCCATGGTTACTCCCAATCCCAATATCACTCACTTTCTAAATGTCAAACTTGACAAGGGAAACTATCTGCTGTGGCGTTCCCAGTTCCTTCCTCTTCTCAAGCTCCACGATCTCGAAGGCCTCGTCGACGGAACCTCTCCATGTCCAATCCGGTTCCTTCCTTCTATCGAGAAGGATGCTCAGCCCACTATCAATCCAGAATACACTCGCTGGATCAAGCTTGATCAGATGCTCTTATGTTGGCTTATCACCTCGCTCACTGAGACTGTTCTTGCTCATGTCATCGGCCTCACCACATCTCGTGATGTGTGGTGCTCTCTGGAGCGAATCTTTGCGTCACCCTCCAGAGCTAGAGTGCAGCAACTCAAATATCAGCTGCACACCGTCAAGATGGGCACCTCTTCTATGTCAGAGTACATCCAGTCTGTCAAGTCCATCGTTGACAACCTGGCGGCAGTGACTAATCTAGTTGCCGACTCCGACCTCGTCTCTACCTTGCTCAGTAATCTGTCTCCCGAATATGACTAGTTTGTCACCTCCGTCAACACACGAGTCAACCCTGTACTGTCAGAAGAACTCATCAGCCTCATGCTTAGTCAGGAGATTTATCGTGGGCGTGCTATCACTTCACCAGACTCCACAACACTCATCTCCCCTTCTCCTGCGGTTCATAATGTTTCCCGCACTCCAAGCTACCATTCAGCTCCATCTTTTTTTCGTGGACGTGGTCGAGGCAGGGAGCGCGGTCGTGGTCGTGGATGTTCTTTCTTACCGTCACATCAGTCAACTGATGGTCGACCTCAATGCCAGATCTGTAGTCATTTTGGCCATTATGCTAACCAATGCTATAATCGTTATGATGATTCAGCTAGCCCAACTGCTCTTCTCCACTCTGAGAATAGCCCAGTCGATCCCAACTTGTATGTTGACTCCGGAGCCACTCATCACCTAATGGCTGACATTGCGAATTTGGCGGCTCACTTCGAATATCAAGGACCCGACAGAGTTCGCATGGGTAATGGGACAGGTTTGCCTATCCGAGCTACTGGTGCTTCTTTATTGTGTTCTCCTGTTTCTTCTTTTGTCTTGAAAATCTTTTACATGTTCCTGATATCACCAAAAATCTTTTGTCTGTTAGTCAATTTACTACTGATAATAAAGTCCATCTTGAATTTCACCCTGACTCTTGTTTTATTAAGGATCTCTCTACTCGGAAAACTCTACTGCGGGGACAACTTAAGGATGGTCTGTATGTCTCTCCCTGGGGAATCATAACTTCACCGCCTCTCCCCAGGCTCTTCTCGGTGAGCGTGCATCTTCCTCCATCTGACATGAGCGCCTAGGTCATCCCTCCACCAGAGTTGTCTCCAGTGTTTTATCTCAGCATCAGCTTCCTTTCCTTCTTGACCGTGCTGGTACCCCTCTCTGCATCCCCTGTCAGCAAGGAAAAGTCACCGTCTTCCTTTTTCGTCATCTTCCACGATTGCTACTGCTCCTTTAGAGCTTATTCACTCTGATCTATGGGGTTCGTCTCCTGTATCCGCTGTAAGTGGTCATCGCTATTATATTAGCTTTGTAAATTACTACAGTAAGTATGTTTGGCTTTATCCTTTGATAAATAAAAGTAATGCTTTCTCCATTTTTCTTGAGTTCAAAATTCATGTGGAAATTTTTTTTGGGCGTTCCATTAAAGCACTCCAAACTGATGGTGGTGACGAATTCATCAAATTTAAACCTTACTTGTCTTCGCAGGGTATCGCTCATCGCTATCCTATCCACACACTAGTGCCCAAAACGGTACCGCAGAAAGAAAGCACCGCCACCTTTTCGAGGCCAGCTTTACTTTTCTGGCTCGGTCAAATGTTCCATTTTCATTACTGGCCCTATGCTTTCTAAACTGCCTCATTTCTCATCAATAGAATGCCTACCCCCGTCCTCCATAATCTCTCTCCCTACCAGAAATTATTTTATAAAGTACCTGACTACCTTTCCTTACGAATTTTTTGTTGTGCTTGCTACCTTCATCTGCGTCCATACCAAACTCATAAGCTTAGTTTTTGGTCTACTCAATGTGTCTTCTTAGGTTACTCGGCTTCGCATAAAGGTTATCAATGTTTGCATGTCCCCTCTGGTCGTATTTATATCTCTCGGGATGTTGTGTTCGACGAATCTTCCTTTCCTTCCATTCTCCTCAGCCCTCCCTCTCTTCCCCTACTCCCACGCCTTCACCACCAATCCCCATCTCCATGCCTCTGTTATCTTCCATTGTTCCAGTCCCCTCTTCTCATGCGGGCCCCACCATTGACTCTTTTTCTCCTCCTCCACTACTACCTCCATCACATACTCTTTCTCCACCACCTCCACCAGCACCCGCCGACGAGTCCTTCTCCTCGTCCTCATCCTCAGACTCTCCTAGTCCCCCTCCTATCAGGACTCACCATATGGTCACCAAAATACAGGATAACACCAGAACACCAAAAGTCTGTCTAGCCACCCGGTATCCCATGCCTACCTGTCTCATGGCTGACTTTGCCACCACTCTTGTCGAACCCACATGTTTCACGCAAGCTTCTAAAGATCCCAAGTGGCGCCAGGCAATGGACACTGAGATGAATGCCTTGCTTAAGAAAAAGACCTGGTCCCTTGTGCCATACCACCCTACCAAGAATCTGGTTGTTTGTAAATGGGTTTTCAAGTTAAAACATAAATCTGATGGTTCTGTTGACAGGTATAAGGCCCGCCTGGTGGCCAAGGGTTCTCATCAACAACCAGGATTAGACTATGGTGAGACATTCAGTTCGGTCATTAACCCACCACTGTCCGTACCGTGTGCAGTCTGGCCGTCTTCAAGGGATGGTCTATTCGACAGTTGGATGTGAATAATTCATTTTTGTAGGGTTTTCTTACTGAGACGGTCTACATGGAACAACCTTCGGGGTTCATCAATCCCACTCATCCCAATCATGTATGCAAGCTTCACCGCAGTATCTATGGCCTCAAACAGGCTCCACGGGCTTGATTTTTTCGCCTCAGTAGTTATCTAGTCACATTGGGCTTTGTGCGCTCCAAGTCCGACACGTCTCTCTTCCTCTGACGAGTCGGGACAGATCTTCTTCTGGTTCTTATCTATGTGGATGACATCATCATCACCGGTAATGACTCAAGGGCTGTCACTCGTCTTATTCAAGAACTAGGCCGGAAGTTCTCATTAAATGACCTCGGCCCACTGCACTATTTCTTGGGCGTGGAGTGTCATCGTACACCCTCAGGTCTATTTCTCTCTCAACAGAAGTACATCCGTGACTTGCTTCTCTGACTCAAGATGGATGGTGTCAAGCCTGTTAGCTCGCCTATGGCCACTTCCTGTAAGCTATCCAAGATTGTTAGCAAGTCTCTCTCCGACCCCTTTGTCTATCGAAGTACTGTTGGGGCTCTACAATACTTAAGCTTTACCAGACCTGATATTGCCTTCTCGGTGAACAAGGTCGCTCAGTTTATGCAAGCTCCAACCGATGAGCACTGGAGCGCAGTAAAACGGATCCTCCGTTACCTCAAATCTACCATTCAACATGGCCTTTTTCTCTCTCGTCATTCTTCTGTACAGCTTACTGCTTACACCGATGCAGATTGGGCAGGGTCGATCGATGATCGAAAATCTACCAGTGGCTATTGTGTCTTTCTTAGTACAAATCTCATTTCTTGGAGCTCGAAGAAGTAATGTACTGTGGCACGATCTAGCACTGAGGCAGAGTATAGGGGCGTGGTCAATGCTGCAGCAGAGGTCGTTTGGTTACAGTCATTACTTAGTTAGCTTGGAATTCCGCAATCTCCCCAATAGTTCTCTGTGACAATCTCGGTGCAACATATCTCTCGATCAATCATATTCGTCACTCCCGCTCCAAACATGTTGAGATCGACATTCATTTTGTGAGGAACTTGAAAACACCTAGAGGGGGGTGAATAGGTGATATGGCTAATCTATAAACTAAATGCGCTAAATGCGGAATCTTAAAAATTATTTTGCAACACACTTAATACAACACACAAGTGTAGCCGAATTCCCCGTGAAGGGCTCTGGACTAACTCCTCTTGATTCCCCTAGATATGGGTTGAGGTGCTATATGAAGCTTTTGTGGTTAAGTACAAGTGAGGCACACACAAACAATCCAAGCATATAAGGATAAGAAATATGAATCAAATGCAAGGACAACACAAGCATACAAGATATTAATGAATGAATGATGCTTTGCACAAATAAAGGAGAGAGAGTTAGAGAGACAATGGATCAAACGCAAACACAAAGATATGTTCCGAGGTTCGAGCCCCTAGCTCTACGTCCCTGCCTTCACCGAGAAGGATTTCTAATCCACTATACTCCCACCGAGGGAACCTCCACCGAGGAGGATTTGTTACAACAATAGGAGTACCGAACTCCTCTCTCAAACACTGCCTCACAACCGAGGGGTAGGCCCGTAGCCAAACAACAACCAACACCTCTACCGAAGAGGGTTACAACCAATACCACTCCGATCAACCTCTACCAAAGAGGGATACACAAAAATAAGGAGGGTTTACAACTTGGAGGCTTAATCAATCTCAAACAATCTCTTTTTCCACAAACAAAAGATCCTAAATAGATTAGGATAGAAGATAGCTCAAGTGTGGAAAACAAGTGTTTTGATCAAAGAAAAACTCTTGGGAAAATACCAAATAGATATTGAAATGAAGAACAATAAACCAATTTCCCAAAAACCTATTTTCTTTGAAAATAACAAAACACTTAAAATAATTAAGATGAATCTTTTTGCCCTTTAAACTCTTTTGAAAACTTGTTTTTAAAACCAGAGAATGGGGAAAAATTAGCTCAGAAAATCTTAGCCAAAATCCCAAAGAAATGGGGTTTATATAGGCCAAACAGAAAACTAGCCGTTAGGCTGATCTGGCATCCTGACAGGCTAGTGGTCGGCCGGCCCGGCAGACCGCCAACGGTCAGAAATATGACCGTTGGGGCATCCGGTCGACCGCACGGGCAACCGCCCAGATACAGAGAGCAAAGCTCTCTGGTTCGATCGGCCGCCCAGCCGACCGTCCCTGTGTCTGCCAAACGTGCACAAGCCTGTGCACGTCGGTCGACCGCAAGGGTCGACCGGCCTTTGGTGCGGTCGACCCGTGCGGTCGGCCGACCTGGCCTGTCAGCCACAATTCTGGGACAGAAACTGAGGTTAAAAATATTTTAAAAAATCTTTTATCTCTTCTAAAAATCCCTAAAAATATTTTTCTCATTTTGCATTGATATATAAACTTGTGATAAATATTTTAACTCAAATATCAAGCATATGAAACTATTTTGTGTCTTATCATTTTTACCAAAAACCAAAACATGTATTTTATCAAACTTGTATTTTTCAATAGAAATATGATTTTTCCTAAAACTCATGAATAGACATATCAAAATAAGTTTGTTTAAGATATGAAGCATGTATGTATATCGAACACATCTAATATACATAAAAAAACCATTTAAACTGTTGGCCCAAAGGCCCATCACCCTAGTTTTGATGATGATCAACTCATGAAGTTATGTTTACTAATGATCTTGTGTTTAATTAGTGACAGATTCATTATCAAGATCTTAGTGGGTGCATAGCTCAACAAAGGATAAAATGTCAAGTTTTGGAGCTAGCACGGTGTGATCTAAGGAGTTTTTGGATCAAGCTTGGACCAAGTCAAGAAGATGAGAAGACTTCAAGGGAAGACTTCAAGATGAAGACTTGTGTCTAGGTATAAGATTTTGTTTTTGTTTTAGATAAAATGTAAAGGATAGAGTAGTTGGTGGATTGCTCAAGTATACCATGCACACACACTCTTGATTTAATTGTCTTTTCATAAAAGAATTTTCAGATTTAGAAAAGACTTTCATTTTGGAAAAACATAGTTTTGGTTTTGATATTCAAAGATATGTTTCAACCAAAACCAAGTTTAGAGCTTAATGTCAAAAACATAGATATTTCATCTTGATTGTGTAGTGGATCATATCCATACACACTATGTTTTAAAAGTATATCTTATTTTTGTATTTGATGAAGATTTGAAAAAATATGTTTTGGAAAATATTGTTTTGGTAAATACAGTTTTTATCATGAGCCAATCTTTTATAGTCCAATCTTTTATAACATGCCTTGATTTTGTGCAAGCATATTTGTATATCAAAGTATATTGGTAAAACTATTTTTGTAGATTTTTATGTATTTTATGGGATTTTATTTGAGCCAAAAAGACTAACTTTTTAATCTCAGAAAACTGTTTTCAGGCTTCAGCTAGTCGACTTGCCTACCTTTATAAGTCAACTAATCCTGAAGTCGGCCGACCGGACCGGTCGACCGACGTGCACAAACGTGCACGCCTTTGTGTACTGGAGGACGGCCGACCATGCCGGTCGACCGCTCCAGAGAGCAGAGCTCTCTGGAAAGTTCGGCCGACCGCACGGGTCGACCGACAGAGAGTTAGACTCTCCGCTCCAGTGGTCGGTCGACCCAGGCGATCGACCGTGGCTCCAACGGTCAGATTTCTGACCGTTGGCGGTCGACCGCACCGGTCGACTGGCAGTTCTGACAGACCCCAACGGCTAGTTTTCTGGCAGCCTATAAATTGGGGGTTTTGTCATTGTTTTGTTAGAAGATTTTGGAGACCTTTAGAGCCAGTTTTTCCTATTCTTTCAGAAGAGTTTTTCTCCACAAAATAGAGAGCTAATACTTCCAATCCAAGGGAGTTTTATTTAGAGTGTGTTGAAAGAGATTTTTTGAGTTTTTCACCATAGCTTTCATCCTTGTTTTCTCACACCACACTTGAGCTATCCATTGATTATTCATCCTATAGGTGTGTTGTAGTGAGATTGTTTTTAGGTGATCAAAGTGTTGTGATCACCAAAGACTTCTTCTTTGTTCTTTGAGGAGGCGGACGTGTGTGTCCGCGTTGTTTTTAGTTCGGGTGCGGACTCGGTGGTTTGAGGTGCGGCCTCGGCGAGCTAGTGAGCTTGCGTGTGTACGAGACTAGGGAGTCCGAGGGCTTGTAGGTGTTGCGGCACCGAGGAGAGATCCATTGGGATCTTGCATAGTGGAAATCCTTCGTGTGTCGAAGGCGGGGATGTAGAGCAAGTGTGCTCGAACCTCGAAACATACCCTTGTGTTTGCGATTGCTCACACTCTCTCTCTCTCTTTGTCTCTTATTATATCTTGCATGTGTTTATTGTTCATTTTTATATGCTAGATATACATTGTGTGCTTTATTGATATACTTGCGTGGGATTGTTTGCTAACACTTGTATTCAATCAAGAGAGCCAACGCGGCACCTCAACCCATTCAAGAGGAATCTAGAGGAGTTTGTCCAGAGCCCTTCACGGGGAATTCGGCAACACTCTTGTGTTATACATAGTGTTTAGTGTAAAAGTTTTAATTAGGTCATAATTATTTTTAGCTTCCGCATTATTTGCATCATTTGGCTTTAAGTGACCATTAGATTA
Organism: Agave tequilana; assembly: GCA_038442645.1. Taxonomy (NCBI): domain Eukaryota; kingdom Viridiplantae; phylum Streptophyta; class Magnoliopsida; order Asparagales; family Asparagaceae; genus Agave; species Agave tequilana. The sequence goes on along the minus strand of JAVJIF010019662.1, from coordinate 31,522 downwards.
GCCTTCACCTATTCACCCCCCTCTAGGTGAACCTTACAATTGGTATCAGAGCTTGGTACTCTGATTTTGGTCTAACAACCTAGAGTAAAAGATCCTCATTTTAGGCTAATCACATATTTTGTACACACACCATGGACTTCATGTCACCACCCATGTTTGACATTGTTAACATCCATATATGGAAGGTGAAGATGTCCTTGTACCTCAAAGCCTTAGGTTATCATGTTTATCTTGCCACTACTAATAATGCATATTGTTTAGATGGTAAGAATTTTGAGGCTAATGCAAAAGCCCTTCATGCTTTAAAGTCTACCCTAGATGATGTCTATTTATCTAGAGTTTCTAACTTTGATTTGGCTTTTGTAGTTTGGAGCACCCTCCTCTCCCTTGGCTAAAAAGATCAATACTATGCGGGAAGCGATTCGGACGTTGGAAGCGACACCTCCAACGTGTGCTACATGGTCCAAGGGGATAACCCCCTTGAGGTAACTTCCGAATCCGAGGATGAGGATAATAACATGTCATATGATGAGCTATCTACTTTTTGTCAATTATTGCTTGAGAAATATGACATGATTAAAAAGGAAAATAAAAATTTGAAAAAGAAAGTTGATTGCATGCATATAGAACAAGATTCATTTAAATCTAACATTGCATGCTTAGAAATAGAAAATAACAATTTGAAAAAGAATTTTGATTGCATGCTAAAAGAGAACGATTCTTTTAAAACTAAAATTGCATGTTTAGAAAAAGAAAAGGAAGATTTGAAAAATGAGAATGTTTCCTTATTTTCAAAATTGAATGATTTGTGTGAAGGAAACAATACTTTGAAAGATAAAATTGATTTGGTAGAAAAACAAAAGGAAGTTGTTTTTCAAGAAAATAATTGTTTGAAAAGAAAAATGTTTGAAAAAGAAAAAGAAAAGATTTTTCAAAAGAAGAAGAAAAATGACTCTTTATCTCACATGTCTTTACATGCTACCATTGATGATAGTTAGATTAAGAATTTGAAAAATAAAATAGATAGTTTGAGTTCATCTTTGAACTCTTGTGCTTTTAATCATTCTAGGTTGGAGTCAATGTTTTCAAAGAAACAAACTCCACACATTCATGCACATCATAACCATGCATTTGCTTATGTTGCACAACATGATCACACTCCTACACATAAGCATACTAAGGTGTACACTTGTACACATTGTGGCCGCAAGGCCATTTAGCAAAATTTTGTTATGACAAGTTGCATCATTTTAATTTTGCTAATAAAAATGTTTGGGTGCCTTACAACAAGACTAACCCCCAAGGACCCAAGAAAAAATGGGTACCAAAACCCCCACCCCATATTTTTGATGTAGGTGAGGGATCTCTCAAGACGTGAGAGATTTGGTGCCTTGATGGTGGGTGCAATTGAACTAAAAGGACATATATTTGGAGCACCGCTATCAAGGGAGTTTTGGTGGGAAGACCACCATGTCAGGAGCTTTGGAGTTGGTAACAATCTCTAAACTCTTATTTTATTTATGTTCATGCTTGTTCATTATAATATTCATAGCATGTTCATGTTTTATGATTTTTGTGCTTCATGTGGTAAAATCTTGTTTAGATGTAGTATTTGTCAAAACTTAGATTTATACATGTACAAGTAGTGAGCCACATTTGATTCATATGCGTTTGCACTTCATTGTTCACTTGTACTCACTATATGCACATGTATAACCTAGTTTTGATGATTCTTCCATTTATACATGTTTTGCCAATTTCTATGCTTTACTTCATGTATATGTATTTTTTAATTCAAATCTAATAAATATACATGTATACCCGTGAGTCTCTTGCCTTCATACAAATACATTTGATAGACTCTTTTATGTTTGGGATATGTATGTGTATTGTTAGAATTGGATAAATCATACATATACCTAGAAGTGTGCTTTGTTTTAATGAAAAATAATTTCTCATGTTTTTGTTTTGTTAAAATGTGACTTATGATCTTTTTGAGCTTCAATGTCTATTTTCATGAAAATGCCATTTACATAACCTTTGAACACTCATCTTTTACTTTTCAAGATAATTTTGAGCTTTATGGACTATGAGTGCTTGAACTTTTATGTACTTAGCATGATTCATGAAATACATATGCTTTGATTTCATGTTTTTGAAGGATCTTTAACTAGTTTTTTAAAAATTATTTTAACTAGTTAATTATTCTTCATTTGGTAGTGATTTTCAATACTATACTATTTTCAAATCTATTTTTGAAAACCCTTACCATTTATGGGAGGATGGATGGGCGATTATGCCTTGTATACTTCATTGAAAATCTTTTACCTTGTGCATATGAAGGGTGGTAGGTTATGAGATATACATTTGATCTTATTGTTATGTCAATTGGTATCATTGAATCGTTTCAATTGGTATCAATATGAACTTATTTTGTATATACTCATATTTTGTTTCTTATATATGTATATATCAATTTCACTTGGTATACTCATTTTTCATACATATATATGATTTTCATGTGCTTAACTTTCAATTGGCTCACATTTTTAAAAGCACAAAGTTTATGATGAAAAATAAATTTTTTTTGATCATTATGTTTTCTATTGATATCAAAATGCTTCAACTTCATATTTGTTAAATTTCAATTGGTATCAATATGTTTTACAATAATGACTATTTTCAATTTGGTATCTTAAAAATTTGTTTGTTTTACAAAAGCTCTGATACCTTTCAAAATTTTGTTTAAGAAAAATTAAAAATTTTTTTGTTGATATGATTGATTTGACCCCTTATTGATCTCTTTGTTTATGACAAAAAGGGGGAGAAAAATTTGTTTGATTTGATTTTACTTTGAACCCTTTGTTGATGATTGACAAAAAGGGGGAGAAGTATTTGAGAGTTTATATGCATGTTTTCATTGCTTAAGGGGGAGAAGTATTTGTCTTCCTTGTTATTTATGCATATATGTTTTGTATTGCAAATAGGAGAAAAAGATTTTGATTTATGCTTGTTGCATGTTTTATCATCTCCATACTTGCATACATGTTTATGAGCTTCATTGCATATATTTATTATTTTGTGTTATGCATGAGTTAAGGGGGAGCTTCTTTGAAGCTTTACTTTAATCCATGCATATATAACTCCATGAGTTTTGTCATCATCAAAAAGGGGGAGATTGTTGGCCCAAAGGCCCATCACCCTAGTTTTGATGATGATCAACTCATGAAGTTATGTTTACTAATGATCTTGTGTTTAATTAGTGACAGATTCATTATCAAGATCTTAGTGGGTGCATAGCTCAACAAAGGATAAAATGTCAAGTTTTGGAGCTAGCACGGTGTGATCCAAGGAGTTTTTGGATCAAGCTTGGACCAAGTCAAGAAGATGAGAAGACTTCAAGGGAAGACTTCAAGATGAAGACTTGTGTCTAGGTATAAGATTTTGTTTTTATTTTAGATAAAATGTAAAGGATAGAGTAGTTGGTGGATTGCTCAAGTATACCATGCACACACACTCTTGATTTAATTGTCTTTTCATAAAAGAATTTTCAGATTTAGAAAAAACTTTCATTTTGGAAAAACATAGTTTTGGTTTTTGATATTCAAAGATATGTTTCAACCAAAACCAAGTTTAGAGCTTAATGTCAAAAACATAGATATTTCATCTTGATTGTGTAGTGGATCATATCCATACACACTATGCTTTAAAAGTATATCTTGTTTTTGTATTTGATGAATTTTTGGAAAAATATGTTTTGGAAAATATTGTTTTGGTAAATATAGTTTTTATCATGAGCCAATCTTTTATAGTCCAATCTTTTATAACATGCCTTGATTTTGTGCAAGCATGTTTGTATATCAAAGTATATTAGTAAAACTATTTTTGTAGATTTTTATGTATTTTATGAGATTTTATTTGAGCCAAAAAGACTAACTTTTTAATCTCAGAAAACTGTTTTCAGGCTTCAGCTAGTCGACTTGCCTACCTTTATAAGTCCACTAATCCTGAAGTCGGCCGACCGGACCGGTCGACCGACGTGCACAAACGTGCACGCCTTTGTGTACTGGAGGACGGCCGACCGTGCCGGTCGACCGCTCCAGAGAGCAGAGCTCTCTGGAAAGTTCGGCCGACCGCACGGGTCGACCGACAGAGAGTTAGACTCTCAGCTCTAGTGGTCGGTCGACCCAGGCGGTCGACCGTGGCTCCAACGGTCAGATTTCTGACCGTTGGCGGTCGACCGCACCGGTCGACCGGCAGTTCTGACAGACCCCAACGGCTAGTTTTCTGGCAGCCTATAAATTGGGGGTTTTGTCATTGTTTTGTTAGAAGATTTTGGAGACCTTTAGAGCCAGTTTTTCCTATTCTTTTAGAAGAGTTTTTCTCCACAAAATAGAGAGCTAATACTTCCAATCCAAAGGGAGTTTTATTTAGAGTGTGTTGAAAGAGATTTTTTGAGTTTTTCACCATAGCTTTCATCCTTGTTTTCTCACACCACACTTGAGCTATCCATTGATTATTCATCCTATAGGTGTGTTGTAGTGAGATTGTTTTTAGGTGATCAAAGTGTTGTGATCACCAAAGACTTCTTCTTTGTACTTTGAGGAGGCGGACGTGTGTGTCCGCGTTGTTTTGAGTTCGGGTGCGGACTCGGTGGTTTGAGGTGCGGCCTCGGCGAGCTAGTGAGCTTGCGTGTGTACGGGACTAGGGAGTCCGAGGGCTTGTAGGTGTTGCGGCACCAGAGATCCATTGGGATCTTGCAAAGTGGAAATCCTTCGTGTGTCGAAGGCGGGGATGTAGAGCAAGTGTGCTCGAACCTCGAAACATACCCTTGTGTTTGCGATTGCTCACTCTCTCTCTCTTTGTCTCTTATTATATCTTGCATGTGTTTATTGTTCATCTTTATATGCTAGATATACATTGTGTGCTTTATTGATATACTTGCGTGGGATTGTTTGCTAACACTTGTCTTCAACCAAGAGAGCCAACGCGGCACCTCAACCCATTCAAGGGGAATCTAGAGGAGTTTGTTCAGAGCCCTTCACGGGGAATTCGGCAACACTCTTGTGTTATACATAGTGTTTAGTATAAAGTTTTAATTAGGTCATAATTGTTTTTAGCTTCCGCATTATTTGCATCATTTGGCTTTAAGTGACCATTAGATTAGCCTTCACCTATTCACCCCCCCTCTAGGTGAACCTTACATAAACTTGTTTTGATCTAAACTATTCATGAAAATCAAATCCAAACATAAAACTTGTGTGTGTTGTGCACTTGAGCATATCAACTATTCTTATCTTTACATATGGATCTAAAACACACTAAACACTAGGATACCTAAGTCTTCTTGACGATCTTCATCTTCAAGTCGACTCTGTCCAAACTCCGTGATCCAACGAGCAAGACTATGTATGATCTTGATGCTTGGGCTCGGGATTCATCAAGTGAAGGCTTCCAAACTCCTCTTTTTGAAGCAATCACCAACTAATATCTTGTTACATGATCTGAAACTAAAATCACAAGATTATTAGTAAACATAACTACATGAGTTAATCATCATCAAAACTAGAGAGGCAGGCCTCCGGGCCAACAATCTCCCCCTTTTTGATGATGACAAAACTCATGGAGTTATATATGCATGGATTAAAGTTAAGCTTCAAAGAAGCTCCCCTTAACTCATGCATAAACAAATAAATATAAATATGCAATGAATATGAAACATGAAACATGCATAGATATGCATAAACAATAAAAGGCTCTAGATACCAATGAAATGTTCAAAAACAAAACATGCTCTAGATACCAATTAAAATTAAACTAAATTAAACTTAATATATGCAAAACATAAATATGCATATATAAACCAAAATCTTTCTCCCCCTTTTTGTCAATCATCAACAAAGGGGTAAAAATCAAAACAAAACAAAATCTTCTCCCCTTTTTAATACAAAGAAACAATCATCAATAAGGGGTAAAAGCAAAACCAAATCAATAAATTTTTCTCCCCCTTTTTGTCTAAAACAAAAAATATGAATAAGGGGTTACAATCAATTAGGATATCAATTGAAAATATGTCAAGGTAGCATTTTGATACCAATTGAAAGTAAACATAGATTAAATGGTATATGCGATATACATTCATGAAGAAGAAGATGTGAAGCTTCCCTACATAGATACATTACATGAAGGAGGGATGACAAGCCCTAATTCACATAACATACACTATGCAATGCATAAGAGGAGATGTGAAGCTCCCCCTACACACGTGTATCACATAAAGAAGAGATTGTCAAGCTCTTCAATACAAGATACACTCATCATGAATCTATATGTAGAAGAGATGTTAAGCTCTCCTTGCATATAGGCAATACAAATCAAAACTTTTGAATTTTTCTTTAAACAAGATTTTGAGATACCAAAATTTTTAAAACATTCAAATAAACATCTTGATATCAAAAGAGAGTATTTTTCTTTTAAGTATATGATATCAATTTAAAATTTTTATTTTCTAACATAAAGTAAGGGAGTGGAAATACAAATACCAATTGAAATATGAAAATCGAATTTTCTCCCCCTTTATGAAATACCAACAAAAACAATGCATAGGCTTGAAATAAGATACCAATTGAAAATTAAATCAATTGAAACAAAGTCAAAGCTCAAGCACTAGCATAAACAAGATTTTGTGCTCAAGATATAGAATTATAATAGCACAAATAAAACATATATATGTATGAAAAGTAGATACCAATTGAAATTGATATACTTTGAAAATGAAAGCATACATACATAAAAACATATATGAGTATACAAGAAAGGTCAAAATTGATACTAATTGAAAGAATTTCAATGATATCAATTAAAACAACAATAATGATCAAGTGTATACATCATATAACTACCACCCAATCATGTCCAAGTTTTAAAATGATTTTCACTATAAAGCATACATGAGCATGATCTCCCATCCAACCGCCCATAATGGTCGGGGTTTTCAAAAATAGATTTGAAAAATAAAGTGTGTTTGAAAACTCTACCAAAATGAAGAATATCACAACTAGTTAAATGGAAAAACTTGTTAACTAGTACGAAATCCTTCAAGTAAGGAATAAAACAAAATTATTTTTCATGAAACATGAAATCCACATAATAGTCAACACTCATAATCAATTAAGCACAAATATGACTCATGAAAACAAACACATGAGTAAACAATAAAAGTGAGTGTACAAATACAATGTGAAGATCATAATCATGAAAGATAGACAATAACCTCAATATTCCTTGAAACATGAAAACATGAAAATCATCAAAACTATTTAATCTTCAAGGTATATGTATGTCTTATACAAACTAAAGTATACATACATATCTAAACACAACGAGTCCACAAAGATATATGCATGAAGGCACGTGGCTCAAAAAGGATGTATATGTATAACAATAATTTGGATAAAATGGACATATACATGAACTTAAACATAAATACATGATCTTAAAACAAAACCAAAATGGGAATACAAGTTTAAAATGCATGGATCATCAAAACTAGACTATACTAGCACATCTAATGGGTTCAAATAAGCATTCAAGTACAAACATATATAGATTTATTTGTGGCCCATTATATGCACAAGTATACATCCTAGTCTTAATGAAAACTAACACTTAAACATGTAATCAACACATGAAACATAAAACGAAACAAACATCATCATGATAAGCATAAACATAATTATTATGTAAATCCACATGTTATTAAACCTATGATAAACATGATAGCTAAACAAATGGTGAGAACACAAAATAATAGTCTATATTAAACATGGGTGTCTCAAAAGGCTATACATGCATGTCAATGGTCTAATAATCATGGCATTTTCATAATAACCCATAAACAACAAAACATGCTATAAACAATGAATATGAAAAGCATGTAAATAAAAACGGGAGTAAAGGATTGTCACCAAAACCGAAGAAGCAACTCTCCTTGTCTCCAAAACATGGTGGTCCTCTCCACCAAACATCCCTTGAAAGTGATGCATCCAATTGATTTCCATGAAGCTCGGAACGCATTCACTTCAAGGTACCGCTACTCTCACATCATGTGAGAGCCCACACCTACATCAAACATAAGAGGGGTGGTCTTTGGTACCCATAATCTTTTGGGTCCATGGGGGTTAGTCCCTTCTCTAACCCAAACAAACTTATTTGCTAAATTTGAAACATGTATACGATCATAGCAAAATTAGTAAGGTGGCCCTTACGTTCACAATGTATACAAGTATACAAAAGAGCATACAAGTGATGATGGTGTCCGTGATGAGCATGTGTATGCCGTGGAGGGTGTGCATGCATAATAGATGGAATTTGTTTCTTTCGAAATAAAGTTTCCAAACGTGTATGGCTCTTGGCACATTGGCTCAAGGTGGAGCCCAAACAATCCACTCTCTTCTTCAACAAACAAAAATCATTATTTTTTTTTTTGGAGAATGTAAATTTTATTGTTCCCAAAAAAGTATCAACAAGTAACCTTACATCAGCCCAAACAAGAGCTATAACAAAAAGAACCTACCTTGTGATGCCAACAAGAGGATCACAACAAACTCCCAATACCTACTACCCACAACCAACAGAGGGAAAACCCTGTCCCACCATTCTGGCTAGACCTACACAGCCAGAAAAAACATCAGTGATAGTCAACAAAGTTAGTCGACTAGGACCATCCAAGTAGTCGACTTGGACTACCCCAAGTCGACTATGAGCAAAACCAAGTCGACATAAAGCGTAACTTCCTTTGGTTCAGCATCTGTTGAACCAACCGTGACGACTCCAACTCCATTGGTACAACCCGAAGGCCCGTTATTCCACCTTCTTCTTCCACTTCCCTTTTTTCCAACCACTTTCCATCCCACAGAACTACCCACATGGTCTGAAACCAGGCCCACCCGAGCATCCAGATCCACAGGATGGGTGGCAACAGAATCCTCCACCACCCTTGCCCCCGCCACTGTAGGAACAGCAGCAGCCAGGACCACCTTCGCCACAGCCCCACCAGGGACAGGCTGCCCACAATCAGCCAAAGGATCCCCGGATTGCACAGATGAAGCCAACAGACCAGCCCCCACTTCACCAACAGCCTGGACCCCCATCTCCCCATCCACACTAGGGATGGGCACCACAGCCGGCGCACCCGCAACTTGAACCACCCTAGACCCTGGCACACATGGGGTAGGCCGGCCCATCTCATCCAAAAGAACCCCTGACTTCACAGATGAAGGTTCCCCAACCTTAGGCTTGCCAACTGGAGGCATGCCCCCCCTTGTAACCAGCAACAATAACTTTATCTACCCCACCAGTCTGAATCTTCCTCTTAGGCACATAAAGAGGGTAGATCCTCCCCTTGAAACTTTGTTGCACCCTGCATCACCATTGCTAAAAGTCTTGCATTTCTTACAGTATTTTGGTGGAGACTCAAACACCACCAACTGATCATAGACTACCCCGGTTGGCAGTTTCACTTCCACCGAAGTAACAAGCTCCTTCGAGACATCTACCTCCACCAACACCCGCGCGAAGGAGATTCTCTCAATAGTCCGGGTCAGCTGATCCGTAGAGATAGGAATCCCAACCTTAGACACAATCTTACTCAAGGCCCTGTCATTCCAACAATCAAGCGGAAGGTCCGGCAACTGAATCCAAGTTGGAACAGTAGTCATCACTTCACTCCCAAATCTAAAGCAACGTGGCAAGATTTTCAGCATTAAATTACTCCCGTAAACGAAGTAAGGACCGCCATTCAATTCCTTCATCCTATCTTCCTCAGAACAAAATTCAAACAGAATCCATCCCGATCGATGGATCCAATGTTTACCTCCCACTTTCCATCCATCCCATAATCTCTGGACAGCCCCCGCACCTGGGAATTTTCCAGAAAACAGGCCCACCAAACATATCCCCACGGCCTCCTCAACCGCACCTACATCCTCTTCGTCAAGCTGAACGAGGTCCCCTTCGACTACAACCTCTTCCAACTTGTACCCATTACCCAAATTGCGATTATCTTTAAAAAGATTCACCCATGGGGCCTTCAGCCCACTCACCCCACCCTTCTCCGACACCCTAGCAGTAGAATCACCTCCCAGAATTACCCCAGCAGCAACCGGGTCTGAGTGGGGCAATTCATCAAACACTTGGTGTGCCATCTGCACCCCAACATTCTCCAACAGAGTGGAGCACAGCCCCTGCTGCTCCACCGACCTCCCTACTCCCTCAATCTCACAATCAGAGGCAGCAGAAGAAGAAACAGAGCTACTCCCATCCGATTCATACTCACTAACCTCATTGTCTTCGGCAGAATCCACAATGTTTTCAGCCGAATCCTGCACAGCCGCATCCTGAACCGCCGCCTCCCCCTGTTGCTGGACTTGGACAGGACCCGACACCTCCTCCTTAGATCCCCCTCTGATGAACCTCCCACCTTTATCCCTAGGCGGCCCAACCTGCTTTGGCGCCACCTGCTGCTGTTGAATCCGGCCAGCACCAGCTGCAACATCCAAGGATCCACCCTTAATCACCTCCCTATTAACAGCCATTGCAGCCCCAAACCGAGATCTGGTTGCAGGCTTCATGGGGACGAATCAAGAAAACAGCCCACACTACCACCAGCCCCCAACAGGGAGGATGGGGAGCACGGGTACCAGATCAGAGATCAGGAGCAAGACCAAGAAGAAGAGCCACAAAGCCTGTAGGAGAGCCAGGGCAGGTTTCCACCATGGGGGGAAAATCGCCTGTGAGAGCTTCTCTCTCTTACTCCCCTTGACTGAGAGCTCTTTCCAAAGAGGCAAAATTTAACAAAAATCATTATTAATCCTAGAAGAAGAGGTACATGAAATAGGTAGACTAGATGAAGAAGCTACACTAGCATGGCAAACATGTGCATCAATCTTATTTTGTAAACAATCATTCTTCTTCAAACAAACATTTAAATCATTTGAAATAGAAATTATTTTATTTTTCAAAGCAACATTCTCTTTTAAAACAAAATCAACTTTTGAAGACAAGTTTTCATTTTTCTTTAAAACTTTTCACAATCATTTTTATTTTTCAAAAATTTATTTTCTTTAAGTACAAGTTCTAATTGAGATCTCAATGAATCCCTTTCATTATAGACCTCAACCTTCTCTTGCAAAACATTGTTAAGTCTAGAACGTAAACTTTTATTTTCTTTTTCAAGGCCTAGACTTTTCTTTTCAAAACTTTATATTTTTCTATTAATTTTTCGCAAATAATGGAAAGTTCTTCATTTAAGGCATGGGCATCATAATCATCACATGAAGAACTAGCATCAAAATTATCTAGTTGAGATTCTGATTGTACCTCAAGGGAGTCATTCCCTTGGATCATATGGCATTGTTGTGGCTCAGATTCATCTCCACTAGATTCCTCTTCTTGTTGGATTGGCATTGGAAGCTCGAAGGTGGTGGTTGTTGTTGTCAACTTGTTCCACACTGCAAAAGCGGAATCAAGATTAGAAACAAGCATAAGATAATCTTTTGGAAGTGTGCTTCTAATGGCCTCAAGGGCTTGTGCATTGGCCCCTATATGCTTGCTATCACTAAGGAAGGATTCCTTGGTAATGGCAAGGTGAACCTTATAACCTAGGTTTGTAGATAAATGGACATCCTAGTCTTCCAAATAAGAATGTTGGAAGGGTCAAACATAGGTGGGGTCATGAAGTCCATGGATGTAAACTATATGTGTGCAAACAAGCAAATGCAAACAAGATTAGCAAACAAAGGATCTCACTCCTAGGATGTTAAGCCTAAGTATCAGGAGCGTAGGCTCTGATACCAATTGAAAACACCTAGAGGGGGGGTGAATAGGTGATATGGCTAATCTATAAACTAAATGCGCTAAATGCAGAAGCTTAAAAACTATTTTGCAACACACTTAATACAACACACAAGTTTAGCTGAATTCCCAGTGAAGGGCTCTGGACTAACTCCTCTTGATTCCCTTAGATATGGATTGAGGTTCTATATGAAGCTCTTGTGGTTAAGTACAAGTGAGGCACACACAAACAATCTAAGCATATAAGGATAAGCAATATGAATTAAATGCAAGGACAACACAAGCATACAAGATATTATTGAATGAATGATGCTTTGCACAAATAAAGGAGAGAGAGAGTTAGAGAGACAATGGATCAAACGCAAACACAAAGATATGTTCCGAGGTTCGAGCCCCTAGCTCTACGTCCCCGCCTTCACCAAGAAGGATTTCTAGTCCACTATACTCCCACCGAGGGAACCTCTGTTGGCCCAAGGTTACAATCACCTTTGTTTAGTGTATTTTGATGATTACAAAACATATTAGTTATTTGTACTAATAACAATTGTTGTTTAAGTGTGTTTCAGGTTTATCATCACACTAGAAGTACTCTCACTCTAATACAAGGTTTTTGGACTCAAGACAATTCAATTTGGGCTCAAGTTGCAAATATTGAAGATCAAGTGAAGATAGCCCACCTTGAAGAATAGCCTTGAAGTTTTTTAGCAAGTTTGTAAGTTTAGAATGTTAAAGTTTGAATATAGGAAATTTGGCTCTAGGATTTGCACACACACTTGTTTCATGTATTTCCTATGTTTTTGAAAAACTTGTTTAAAAACATGTACCAAAGCTTTAGTTTATGCCTTAGTTTATATATACATGTACCAAAGCTTTATATCTTGAAAAACTTGTTTAAAACATGTATATAAACTATTTTCTGCATAATACTTAGCTATAGGTATTTTCAAAATATTTTTACAAAAAATTCCATCTTCAAAAACAGCCCAGTTTCAGCCTCTGGCAACATCGGTCGACCGGCCCGGTCGACCGGCGTTGTGCCTGGACATGCACTGTTTGTGCATGTCCGTCGGTCGACCGGACCGGTCGACCGACAGAGAGCCTTCTGCTCTCGGGAAATTTCGGTCGACCGGACCGGTCGACCGGAAGAAGGAAACTGTGTTTCCTCCTTTTTGGTCGGTCGACCGGACCGGTCGACGGGAGCCAACGGCTATATCCAGCTAGGCTGGCGGTCGACCGGACCGGTCGACCGCCAAGCCTGCAACACAGCAACGGCTCTTTCCTCTTTGGGATTTTCTGAAAAACTGTTTCTTTTTCTGTTTTAGCAGATTTTTGGAGAGTGGTTGGGGAGCTTTTGCAGGTTGAATTAGGTGAAAAGAAATTGTTTTTTAACCTATTTTCTAACCCTATAAATAGAGGAGAAGTCTCTCTTCCTCATTACTTAGAAAAATCCTCAAGTTTTGTTGTTTTTCAAAAGAGAAAAGAAAATTGTTTTAAGCCTTCAATTCCTACTCTTTCAAGATTGTTTTTCAGTTGTGTTTGATTCTCTATATCACTCTACAACTGAAGTTTTCTCACCACACTTCATAGAGCCAAAAATTCTATACTCATTCTATAGTGAAGTTGTAATTGAAGTGAGAGTGTTTGTAAAAGAAATTGAGAAAAGTGTAGTGATCAAGTTGTGATCACTTTGTTCTTGTAATTCCTTCTTGTGGAGCAACCTCTTCGGTAGAGGTCCTTTGTACTCGGTGGAGCTCGGTGCTCGGTCTTCGGTAGACCCAATTGTAAAGGCATCCTCGGTGGATAGTGGAAACCCTTCACGGAGGTGAAGGCGGGGACTAGAGCAAGTGTGCTCGAACCTCGAAACAAATCATCTTGTTTGCGATTGCCTTTGCGTTCTTCTTGCTTTTAATTTCTATTGCTTTATATTGCCTTGAATTAATTGCTTGAGAACTAACCCTCTACTTGTGGAATCTTGTGTTGTTTACCTTACTTGCTATACTTGTTGTTTTACATTGTGAGCATTTCATCTTCATCATCATACTTGGCATTGATCGATCACACCTCAATACAACACGGTTGCATTACGCATCTCTAACCCATTTAAGGGGAATTGGGAGGAAGGAGTTCAGAACCTCGCAAGGGGTATTCGGCTCTTAGTCGTGTTTTGAGAGATCGTTGCATCACTCATTTAATTAAAGTTTAAAAAAAGATCACTAGATTAGCATTCACACCTATTCACCCCCCCTCTAGGTGTTTTTCAATTGGTATCAGAGCTTGGACTCTAGGATTTGGTTTAACAACCTTAAAGAAGATCCTAATTTGCTAATCATTTCATTCATATTCATATAGTAAAAATGGCCGATGGAATTAAGACCCCTCCTAAGTTTGATGGACTTAACTTTCCCATATGGAAGGTTAAGATGACCGTGTTTTTGCAATCTCTAGGTAGCCGAGTTGCAAAGGCCGTGACTAAGTCCTTTAGTGTACCCCCCGGTGACGAATCCACTTGGTCCGAAATAGAGACTAAGGAATTCGATGCCAATGCCAAAGCTCACTATGCACTTCTACAAGCCCTAAATGATGATGACATAGCTAGGGTTATACATTGCAAATCCGCATTTGAGATTTGGTCACACTTGATAGTCACTCATGAGGGGACCTCACAAGTTAAGAAGGCTAAGATTGACCTTCTTCGGTCTCAATATGAAACATTTAGCATGCAAGACAATGAAACCATAGATGATATGGTTACAAGGTTTACCAAGATTACTAATGGACTCTCTTCTTTAGGTGAAGATATCAACAATGATCAAAGAGTAAGGAAGATCATCCGGGCTCTTCCTCCTTCATGGAAGTTAAAGCAACAACCTTGAAGGAACTCAACGACAATGAAGAGATGGAGCTTATAGGTCTCATTGGGAACCTCAAAACCCATGAGATGGAAAGGAAAGCAAGAGAGGACATGGCTCCTACCAAAAAGAAGACTATTGCCTTCAAGTGTCAATCATCACACTCCGACGAAGATGATGAAGAAGAAGATGACGAAGAGCTCTCACTTCTAGTCAAAAATGTTCGGAGGATGTACAACAAGGCAAAGTTTCAAGGTAGAAGGAGATGGTAAGGAGGCAAAGAAGAAAGGAAGATTGTGTGCTTCAATTGCCAAAAACCGGGACACATAGTTGCGGAGTGTCCGGACAAAGCAAAGCCCTCCACATCAAAGAAGCCATACAAGAAGAAGGCTATGAAGGCAACTTGGATTCGGAGACCGAATCCGAAGAGGAGATAGACACCGCCAACATGTGCTTCATGGCTAATGAAGGCACAAGCAAGGTAACCTCTTCCCCTTCTCATAATGATGAACTTTCTATGGATGAGTTAGAAGAAGCTTTTGTTGAGTTGTCACAAAACTATGATTTCTTAAAGAAAAAGTATTTAAAAATGAAAAAGGAAATGAATCTTTAAGTCATCAAGTTTTTACTCTTACAAAAGAAAAGGATAATTTAGTTTCCACCTTGACCACTACTAAAAATGATTTTGAAAAATATAAGACTTCTTGCAAGGGTAAGGCCCCACTAATTGATTCTAATGAAGTTTCCATGCTTAGGGAAAGATTAGACTCATTAAGTGTTGTTTTGAAAAATTGTGAATTTGATAAGAAAAGGATTGAGGCTATGTTTCCTAAGAAACAAGCCCCAAAGAAAAATGCTCATGCTCATGTTCATGTTCATGCTACACAACCTAAACAACATGGCAAACCCCAAAAGCATGCTCACACTACTACACATACACATCATGCATTCATGTATAGAAAAGTGTACTCATGTTCACATTGTGGGCGGAAAGGACACTTAGCAAATTTTTGTTATGATAGACTAAGTGCATCACATCATAATGTTTGGGTTCGTAACACTAACTTTCAAGGACCCAAGAAAGTTTGGGTACCAAAGTCAACAATTATTTTAAATGATGTAGGTACTTTCCAAAGCCCAACGACGTAGAGGTTTGTGGTATCTTGATAGCGGTTGCTCAAGGCACATGACTTGGGACATCAACAACTTTGCAACCCTATCAAGATATCATGAAGGTGGCACCGTCACCTTCGGAGATGACGCCAAGGGTAAAATCATCGGTATTGGTAATGTAAAACTTGGCACCTCTCCTTTAATTGAAAATGTAGTTTTGGTTGATGGCCTCAAGCATAATCTCTTGAGTGTTAGTCAACTTTGTGATAAAGGTTTTGATGTTATTTTTGATAATGTTGCTTGTAAAGTTATTGATAGAATTTCTAATGTTTGTGTATTTTCCGGTTTTCGTGAAAGCAATGTTTATATGATTGATATGTTAAATATGTCTTGTAATATTACTTGTTTAAAAGCCCTCGATGATGACTCTTGGTTGTGGCATAGGAGATTAGGGCATATTTCTTTTGATCATATTTCTAGATTAAATTCAAAGGAAATGGTGAAAGGTATTCCTTCATTGAATTTTGAAAAGGACCAAGTTTGTGACTCATGTCAATTTGGGAAACAAACTAAGTCTTCTTTCAAGTCAATTAAGGATATCATGACATCACGTCCTTTGGAATTAATCCATATGGATCTATTTGGCCCAACACAAACCAAAAGTCTAAGTGGGAATAGATTTGCTTATGTTTTGGTTGATGATTTTTCAAGATTTACATGGGTTTTCTTTCTTGAACATAAAAACCAAGCATTTTCGTACTTCCAAACTTTTAAGAAAAGAGTAGAAAAAGAAAAAGATTCTTTGATTTTGAGAATAAGAAGTGATAGAGGAGGTGAATTCATTAACCAACCCTTTACCACTTTTTGTGATGAACATGGAATAAAGCATGAACTTTCTTGTCCTAGAACTCCACAACAAAATGGAGTAGTTGAACGGAAAAATAGAACATTACAAGAGATGGCTAGGACAATGCTAAATGAATACGGTCTACCACATTATTTGTGGACCGAGGCCGTTAATACATCATGCTACATATCAAATCGTGTTTTCTTGTGTAAAATACTACTAAGACTTCTTTGAAATGTATTTTTCTAGAAAACCTAATGTTTCCTATTTAAAGTTTTTGGTTGCAAATGCTTTGTTTTAAACACAAAAGATAATTTAGGAAAGTTTGATGCTAGGTCTTATGAGGCTATTTTTGTAGGTTACTCAAACACTAGTAAGGCTTATAGAGTTTTCATTAGATCATCTTTGACTATTGAAGAGTCTATTCATGTTAAGTTTGAGGAATCTAACAAGTTTGTTAAGAATGTTGTAGAAATAGATGCCTTGCATGAAGGCTTGGAGAAAGTCACCTTGGAGGATGCTTCTACCATGGGAGACAAGCCAAAGGATGATGATGGAAGTGAAGCCAAAGTGGAAGAGGCCCAAGGAAATGAACATCAAACAAATGAGGTGGAGCCTACTCAACCACTACCTAAGGATTGGAGATTCAACCCTCATCATCCCAAGGACCTCGTCATAGGTGAAGTATCAAAAGGGGTAACTACTCGTTCTAAAATTCAAGATTTTTGTGGCCACTTTGCATTTATTTCACACATTGAACCCAAAAATGTCCTCGAGGCCGAGGCCGATTCATATTGGTTGCTAGCTATGCAAGAAGAGCTCAATCAATTTGAGCGCAACCAAGTATGGCACCTTGTTCCTAGGCCCCACGATAGACCAACAATTGGTACTAAGTGGATCTTTAAGAACAAGTTGGATGAATCGGGTAATGTAGTTAGAAACAAGGCTAGGTTAGTTGCCCAAGGTTACACTCAAATCGAAGGGATCAATTTTGAAGAAACCTTTGCACCCGTAGCACGGCTTGAAGCCATACGGATGACACTAGCATTTGCCTCATATAAAGATTTCAAATTGTTTCAAATGGATGTTAAAAGTGCTTTTCTAAATGTTTTATTGAAGAGGAAGTGTATGTTGAACAACCCCCCGGGTTTGTTGATCCTACAAATCCGGATTTTGTTTTTAAATTAGACAAAGCTGTTTATGGTTTAAAACAAGCCCCTAGGGCTTGGTATGAAAGATTGTCTTCATTTTTGATTTCCAATGGTTTTAAGAAAGGTAAAATTGACACAACATTGTTTACAAAACATGTAGAAAAAGATATTCTTATTGTGCAAATTTATGTAGATGATATTATTTTTGGTTCTACTAATGAATCTCTTTGCAAAGCTTTTGAGTCATGCATGAAGGATGAATTTGAAATGTCTATGATGGGGGAACTCAACTATTTCCTTGGACTCCAAATCAAGCAAAGGAAGGATGGGATCTTCATCAATCAAGCCAAGTACACAAAGGAACTAATCAAAAGATTCGGGCTTGAAGGATCAAAAGTAAGCAAAACTCCCATGGCAACAACTACCAAGCTTGACAAGGATGAACAAGGTAAAAGTGTAGACATTAAACTTTATAGAAGCATGATTGGTAGTTTGCTTTATTTGACGGCTAGTAGGCCGGATATCATGTTTTCCGTTTGTTTATGTGCACGTTTTCAATCATGTCCTAAGGAATCACACTTAATAGCGGTAAAACGCATAATTAGGTATCTTAAGGGCACAATTGAATTGGGTTTGTGGTATCCTAAACCGGATTATTTGAAATGAAGAGTTTTTCGGATGCCGACTATGCGGGTTGTAGGGTAGATAGGAAGAGCACAAGTGGAACATGTCAATTCTTAGGTAATTGTCTTGTATCTTGGTCTTCCAAAAAGCAAAATTCGGTAGCCCTATCAACCGCCGAGGCGGAGTATGTTGCGGCCGGAGCTTGTTGTGCACAAGTTCTTTGGATGAAACATACTCTCCTTGACTATGATTTACATTTTGATCATGTTAAGATTTTTTGTGATAATACTAGTACAATTCACATGACCAAAAATGCTAATCAACATAGTAAAACCAAGCACATTGATATTAGGTATCATTTTCTTAGAGATCACTTTGAAAAAGGTGATATTGATATTGACTATGTTTCTACCGATTTTCAACTTGCCGATATTTTCACTAAACCTTTAGATTATGCAAGATTTTCCTTTATTTGTGGTGAGTTGAATGTATGTATGATTGATTCTTAAAATACTTTTGTTTTGACATGTTTTTGTTTTGATATGTTTTAACCCTTTTTGATGTATGACAAAAAGGGGGAGAAAAATATATAAGTTTGGAGAAAAAGAATATAAGTTGATTAAAATTGTTGGGGAGAAAAATATACTAGTTTGAATTTAGATTCTTGAAAATAATAAATTTGTTCATTATTTGGTTTTCCTTGACAAAATTTATGGTGATGACTTTTTCAAATGCTTTATGTATGATTTCATAGTTTTCATATTCATGATAGATACATAGCATTGTTTGAGGGGGAGCTTTCCAAGCTTTTTTTCCTCTCTTTATTTGTTTAATAACTATATGTTTTGTCATCATCAAAAAGGAGGAGATTGTTGGCCCAAGGTTACAATCACCCTTGTTTAGTGTATTTTGATGATTACAAAACATATTAGTTATTTGTACTAATAACAATTGTTGTTTAAGTGTGTTTCAGGTTTATCATCACACTAGAAGTACTCTCACTCTAATACAAGGTTTTTGGACTCAAGACAATTCAATTTGGGCTCAAGTTGCAAATATTGAAGATCAAGTGAAGATAGCCCACCTTGAAGAATAGCCTTGAAGTTTTTTAGCAAGTTTGTAAGTTTAGAATGTTAAAGTTTGAATATAGGAAATTTGGCTCTAGGATTTGCACACACATTTGTTTCATGTATTTCCTATGTTTTTGAAAAACTTGTTTAAAAACATGTACCAAAGCTTTAGTTTATGCCTTAGTTTATATATACATGTACCAAAGCTTTATATCTTGAAAAACTTGTTTAAAACATGTATATAAACTATTTTCTGCATAATACTTAGCTATAGGTATTTTCAAAATATTTTTACAAAAAATTCCATCTTCAAAAACAGCCCAGTTTTCAGCCTCTGGCAACATCGGTCGACCGGCCCGGTCGACCGGCGTTGTGCCTGGACATGCACTGTTTGTGCATGTCCGTCGGTCGACCGGACCGGTCGACCGACAGAGAGCCTTCTGCTCTCGGGAAATTTCGGTCGACCGGACCGGTCGACCGGAAGAAGGAAACTGTGTTTCCTCCTTTTTGGTCGGTCGACCGGACCGGTCGACCGGGAGCCAACGGCTATATCCAGCTAGGCTGGCGGTCGACCAGACCGGTCGACCGCCAAGCCTGCAACACAGCAACGGCTCTTTCCTCTTTGGGATTTTCTGAAAAACTGTTTCTTTTTCTGTTTTAGCAGATTTTTGGAGAGTGGTTGGGGAGCTTTTGCAGGTTGAATTAGGTGAAAAGAAATTGTTTTTTAACCTATTTTCTAACCCTATAAATAGAGGAGAAGTCTCTCTTCCTCATTACTTAGAAAAATCCTCAAGTTTTGTTGTTTTTCAAAAGAGAAAAGAAAAATTGTTTTAAGCCTTCAATTCCTACTCTTTCAAGATTGTTTTTCAGTTGTGTTTGATTCTCTATATCACTCTACAACTGAAGTTTTCTCACCACACTTCATAGAGCCAAAAATTCTATACTCATTCTATAGTGAAGTTGTAATTGAAGTGAGAGTGTTTGTAAAAGAAATTGAGAAAAGTGTAGTGATCAAGTTGTGATCACTTTGTTCTTGTAATTCCTTCTTGTGGAGCAACCTCTTCGGTAGAGGTCCTTTGTACTCGGTGGAGCTCGGTGCTCGGTCTTCGGTAGACCCAATTGTAAAGGCATCCTCGGTGGATAGTGGAAACCCTTCACGGAGGTGAAGGCAGGGACTAGAGCAAGTGTGCTCGAACCTCGAAACAAATCATCTTGTTTGCGATTGCCTTTGCGTTCTTCTTGCTTTTAATTTCTATTGCTTTATATTTCCTTGAATTAATTGCTTGAGAACTAACCCTCTACTTGTGGAATCTTGTGTTGTTTACCTTACTTGCTATACTTGTTGTTTTACATTGTGAGCATTTCTTCTTCATCATCATACTTGGCATTGATCGATCACACCTCAATACAACACGGTTGCATTACGCACCTCTAACCCATTTAAGGGAATTGGGAGGAAGGAGTTCAGAACCTCGCAAGGGGTATTCGGCTCTTAGTCGTGTTTTGAGAGATCGTTGCATCACTCATTTAATTAAAGTTTAAAAAAAGATCACTAGATTAGCATTCACACCTATTCACCCCCCCTCTAGGTGTTTTTCAACCTCCACCGAGGAGGATTTGTTACAACAATAGGAGTACCGAACTCCTCTCTCAAACACCGCCTCACAACCCAGGGGTAGGCCCATAGCCAAACAACAACCAACACCTCTACCGAAGAGGGTTACAACCAATACCACTCCGATCAACCTCTACCAAAGAGGGATACACAAAAACAAGGAGGGTTTACAACTTGGAGGCTTAATCAACCTCAAACAATCTCTTTTTCACAAACAAAAGATCCTAAATAGATTAGGATAGAAGATAGCTCAAGTGTGGAAAACAAGTGTTTTGATCAAAGAAAAACTCTTGGGAAAATACCAAATAGATATTGAAATGAAGAACAATAAACTAATTTCCCAAAAACCTATTTTCTTTGAAAATAACAAAACACTTAAAACAATTAAGATGAATCTTTTTGCCCTTTAAACTCTTTTGAAAACTTGTTTTTAAAATCAGAGAATGAGGAAAAATTAGCTCAGAAAATCTTAGCCAAAATCCCAAAGAAATGGGGTTTATATAGGCCAAACAGAAAACTAGCCGTTAGGCTGATCTGGCAGCCTGACAGGCTAGCGGTCGGCCGGCCCGGCCGACCGCTAACGGTCAGAAATATGACCGTTGGGGCATCCGGTCGACCGCACGGGCGACCGCCCAGATACAGAGAGCAAAGCTCTCTGGTCCGGTCGGCCGCCCGGCCGACCGTCCCTGTGTCTGCCAAACGTGCATAAGGCTGTGCATGTCTTGTGCACGTCGGTCGACGCAAGGGTCGACCGGCCTTTGGTGCGGTCGACCCGTGCGGTCGGCTGACCTGGCCTGTCAGCCACAATTCTATGACAGAAACTGGAGTTAAAATATTTTAAAAAATCTTTTATCTCTTCTAAAAATTCCCAAAAATAGTTTTCTCATTTTGCATTGATATATAAACTTGTGATAAATATTTTAACTCAAATATCAAGCATATGAAAATATTTTTTTGTCTTATCATTTACCAAAAACCAAACATGTATTTTATCAAACTTGTATTTTTCAATAGAAATCTGATTTTTCCTAAAACTCATGAATAGACATATCAAAATAAGTTTGTTTAAGATATGAAGCATGTATGTATATCGAACACATCTAATATACATAAAAAACCATTTAAACTTGTTTTGATCTAAACTATTCATGAAAACCAAATCCAAACATAAAACTTGTGTGTGTTGTGCACTTGAGCATATCAACTATTCTTATCTTTACACATGGATCTAAAACACACTAAACACTAGGATACCTAAGTCTTCTTGACGATCTTCATCTTCAAGTCAACTCGGTCCAAACTCCGTGATCCAACGAGTAAGGCTATGTATGATCTTGATGCTTGGGCTCGGGAATCACCAAGTGAAGGCTTCCAAACTCCTCTTTTTGAAGCAATCACCAACTAATATCTTGTTACATGATCTGAAACTAAAATCACAAGATTATTAGTAAACATAACTACATGAGTTAATCATCATCAAAACTAGAGAGGAAGGCCTCCGGGCCAACAGAACTATGTCGTCAATGGAGTCCTAGATGTTCCGTTTGTCAGCACTAAAGACCAACTAGCAGACATCCTTACTAAGCCTTTGAGTTCTTTAAGATTTTCTATGCTGAAGAACAAGCTCTCGGTTCTTTCGAACCCGCTTCGCTTGCGGGAGGGTGTTAGAGATATCAATGACACACGTGATCCAGAAAGACACCCCTCATGAAATTAATCAGATCCTAAAATCTCTTCATGATTATAGGAACACATGGGACTCATAAGATTCATGCACCATGTGTTTTCTCATTTTTTTTTCTCAGTCAATATTTTCCTATTATTTCTCTCAGTCAATATTTTTCTATTGTACCTCCTAAATCAGTGTAAACATATGACCAATATGTGTATATATATATGCAACGAAGAACCATAACTAATGGTATCTTAATTTTACACAAATAAGTCTTCTTCTTATTATTATTTATCTATGGTATCATTTGAATTGTTGGAGAAACCTTATCCTCTTTTCATTTGATTTGAAGCAGTGTTAAGAAACTTGATCAGTTATTATTATTTTATCCTTTCTCTGACAAATGGAAGGCATGTTTGGAGGGGGGAGGGCATTAAGTTTGGGTTGGGCCATGAGCGAAGGCCAGGTCTAGACCCAGGGTCGGACAACTACTCGATTATGGCAGCCTCCAGGTGAACTTCAATCATCTCATGACATTACTCACACGCACGCGCAGGAACGGAGCAAGCGGATTCATCAAGGGGGCACGATGTAATAAAAATATGAGGGATTATATAAAATATAGAGAAAAAAAATATAAATCATAGACATGTAAGGAGGTTTTTGAAATGTTAGAGGACATAAATAATTTTAACGACACCTGACCAGTTGTTTGAAGTTGCAAAGAAAAATTGTTATGTATATGCGCCATCTAAGAAGTTGCAAGAGGTAATTAACAAACCTCCATATATTATCGGGGTTTACCATGTGCCCCAAGAAGTCCCCCATATTAGTCCCTACCCACATGCATGAAAGATCACCTAGAGGGGGGGGTGAATAGGTGATTTTGCTAATCTAGTCAACTCAATGCGGAATTAAAAACTAATTTGCAATATCAACAGATGCACACAACCAAGCCAAGCATATAAGTATGTATGAGCAATATGAATAGATGCAAGGCACAAAGTAAGAAGAGAGAGAGAGTAAGAGTCAATGAACAAGCGCAAACATCAAGATATGTTTCGAGGTTCGAGCACCAGCTCTACATCCCCGCCTTCACCCAGAAGGATTTAAAGTCCACTAGCTTGTCCACAAAGGACTCCCACAAAGGGAACCTCCACCGAGGATTTGGGGCAATCACAATACAAGGAGTACCCAACTCCTCTCCTTACAAACACAACCTCCTCCTTGAGGCACAACTCCAATCCAACAAACAATCACCTTACAACCCGAGGGATTAGCACAAAGCCAAGTAAGGATCACCTCACAACTTGAGGGATACAAACCACTTGCACAAACAACCTCCTCAACCCAAGAGGGAAAAGCACAAAGCAAAGTATAGAGGGTTTACAACTTGGTGGTTCAACAACAACCACAAACAATCTCTTTTCCCACACACAAAGACCCTATAGAGAAGATAGTAGATTTTTGCTCAAGTGTGGAGAAAACCAAGGGATTTGAAACCAGCAACTCAAAGAAAATCTTTGGGAAATAATAGAAAGTGAAGATAGTGAAGTTCAAACAAAAACTTTTCCCAAAATCCCTTTTCTTTGGTTTTCAAACCCTAATAAAACACCAAAAAGATTGTTCAATTTGAATTCAAAAACCTCTTTTAATTGCTGTGAAAACACCAGAGAGTAAGGAAAATTCGCACAAAAAATCTTAGAGAAAACTCTTGCAAATGGGGTATTTATAGGCAAATCTGGAAACTAGCCGTTGGCAACAGGTTTTGCCAAAATAACCCTGCCGGTCGACCGGTCCGGTCGACCGCCCAACGGTCAATTTTTGCCCGTTGGCAGCTGCCGATCGACCGCCCCGGTCGACCGAAACAAACAGAGAGCTCTGCTCTCAGTCCGGTCGACCGGTCCGGTCGACCGTCCCAGAGGCTCCAAACGTGCACAGAATTGTGAACGTCGGTCGACCGACCCGGTCGACCGACTTCATGTCAAGTCGACTTGGTCAGAGAGCAAGTCGACTGATTGAAGTCTGGAACAAAAACTGGATCAGAAAATCAGTTTAAAAATATTTTGAAAAATCTTTTAACACTCCTAAAAATCACCAAAAATAGTTTTATCATTTTGCATTGATATATAAACATGTCGTAAAAAGTTTAGCTCAAATATCAATCAATATGAACTATTTTTGTGTCTTATTATTTTTACCAAAAACCAAAAACTGTATTTTCTAAAACTTAGATTTTGAATAGAAAATACGTTTTGTCCAAAACTCTTCCAAATACAAAAACATGATATCTAAACACTTTGAGGCATGATGCATATGGATAGAAATCCAATATACATGAAACAAATATATATCATAGTTTTTGTCATTAATTCCAAAATATATTTTGTCAAAAATATCAAAACATATAACACATGAATAAGTAAGTCAAAACTAAGTTTGTCTAGGAATTAAAACATGCATGTATATAGAACAAATCATATATACATTAAACCATGTAAACTTGTTTTTGTTGGCCCAAAGGCCTTCCACTCTAGTTTGATGATGATTAACTCATGTAGTTATGTTTACTAATAATCTTGTATTGTTTAAGTTTCAGATCATTAACCAAGATATTAGTTGGTGATTAGCTTCAACAAGGTGTTTAGAAGCTTTTCATGATGATTCCAGGGCCAAAGCGTCAAGATCACACTTTGCCTAGCCCATGGATGGAGTTTTGGAGCAAGTCTACTTGAAGATGAAGATCGTCAAGAAGACTTAGGTATCCATAGTTTAGATAGTGTGTTTTAGATCCATTTGTAAAGCTTAGTATAGTTGATATACTCAAGTGCACACAACACACAAAAGATTCATGTTTTGGATTTGGTTTTCATGAATAGTTTATCAAAACAAGTTTAATTGATATATGTATAGTTGTTTCACTCTATACATGCATGCTTAACTTTTATCAAACTTGATTTTAAGCTTAAACATCTCTTTGATAAAAATACAAGTTTTGTTTTTGATAAAATTTGCAAGACTCAAAAATGAATTGATATGATTATTATATGTCTTGAAATTTTTATCACAAGTTTGTGTTTCCATATAAAATGATAAAACTATTTTTGGTGATTTTTTTAGAAGTG
Organism: Agave tequilana; assembly: GCA_038442645.1. Taxonomy (NCBI): domain Eukaryota; kingdom Viridiplantae; phylum Streptophyta; class Magnoliopsida; order Asparagales; family Asparagaceae; genus Agave; species Agave tequilana. The sequence goes on along the minus strand of JAVJIF010019662.1, from coordinate 5,603 downwards.
TTAAAAGATTTTTAGAAAATATTTTAACATGTTTTTCTGACCCAGATTGTTGTTCCAGGCTTCAACCAAGTCGACTTAGTCCTCTGACTAGTCGACTAGGCAGAGGTCGGTCGACCGGGTCGGTCGACCGACGTGCACAAAACTGTGCACGTTTGGAGCCTCTGGGACGGTCGACCGGGACGGTCGATCGGGTCTGAGAGCTCTGCTCTCTGTTTGTTTGGGTCGACCGGGCGCGATCGACCGCTGCAGAGAGTTCTGCTCTCTGTTTGTTTTGGTCGACCGGGCCGGTCGACCGCTGTTGCCCAACGGTCATATTTCTGACCGTTGGCGGTCGACCGGGCCGGTCGACCGTTACCTGTCAGAGCTGCCAGCTCAGCTCTAACGGCTAGTTTTGTATTGGGGCTATATATACCCCATCTCTTCATAGTTTTTGGACAAGTTTTTGATGCCAAAATTTCCTGACTATTTCTAGTGTTTTAAAAGAGTTTTCAAAAGAGTTTTAAGTGCAAAAAGATTCATCTTTATTGTTTTAAGTATTTTGTTATTTTCAAAGAAAATATGGATTTTGGGAATAGATTTCTTGTTTTCATTTCTATATCAATTTGCTATTTTCCCAAAGAGTTTTTCTTTGATCAAAACACTTAGTTTCCACACTTGAGCTATATCTTCTATCCTAAACTATTAGGATCTTTGTTTTGTGGAAAGAGAAAGAAAAGAGAGAGTTTTGAGGTTGTTATTGTAACCTCTAAGTTGTACACCCTTATTCTTGTTGTATCCCTCTTCGGTAGAGGTGATCGGGTGATTGGTTTTATCCCTCAAGTGTGAGGTGATTGAGATTGGTTGTGAGCCTCTTCGGTAGAGGTGTTGTTGTTATTGTTGTTGTTGTTGTATTTGGCTACGGGCCTACCCCTCGTTGTAAGGTGGTTGTTTGAGAGAGGAGTTAGGTACTCCATTGTTGTACAAATCCTTCTCGGTGAAGGTTCCCTCGGTGGGAGTCCTTGGTGGACGGTATAGTGGATTGGAAATCCTACACGGTGGTGTAGGCGGGGATGTAGAGCAAGGGTGCTCGAACCTCGAAACATATCATTGTGTTTGCGTTTGATCCACTTGTCTCTAAACTCTCTCTCTTTACATTTGTGCAAAGCATCATACTTCATTCATATCATATTTGCTTGTGTTGAGCATAATTCATCTTGTCATATCATATTTATTTGCTTGTGTTGTGCCTTGCATAATCCATATTGCTATATCCTTGATTGCTTGGCTTGATTGTGTGTGCACATTACTTGGATTGCTTGTGTGTGTGTGTGCCCAACTTATACTCGTCCAACAAGAGCTTCACATAGCGCCTCAACCCATTTCAAGGGGAATCAAAGGGAGTTAGTCCAGAGCCTCGCAAGGGGAATTCGGCTACACTTGTTGTATTGTATTAGTTTGTGCATAATTTGCATTAGCTTCCGCATTAGCGCACTTAGTTTTGCATTAGTTTTAGATTAGCACTAACACCTATTCACCCCCCTCTAGGTGTTTTTCAGTTTTGATCTATCTATTCATGAAACCAAGATCGGTTAAACCTAAAACCGAAAAACCAAAAACCAATATTCGAAACATGAAACGTGTGTGTTGTGAACTTGAGCATTATCATACTATTCTAATCTTTACAAATTTGGATCTAAACACAAAACTAAACTATGGTACCGAAGTCTTCTTGTAAAGCGCAATCTCCAAGCCGACTCGATCCAAACTCCTTGATCCATCGAGCAAGTGCTATATGTGATCTTTGATGCTCGGGCTCTTGAATCACTTGTGAAAGATGTGTGGAAGCTTTCACCAACTAATAACTTGATTAAAGATCTGAAACTAAACTCACAAGATTATTAGTACACATAACTACATGAGTTAATCATCATCAAAACTAGAGTGGAAGGCCTTTGGGCCAACAATCTCCCCTTTTGATGATGACAAAACTCATGAGTTATATATGCATGGATTAAAGTTAAGCTTAAAAGAAGCTCCCCCTTAACTCATGCATAACCAAATAAACATAATAATATGCAATGAAGGCTCTTAAACATGAAACATGAACATGTATATCTATGCATAAACAATAAAGGGTTCTAGATACCAATGAAATGTTCAATTACAAAACATGCTCTAGATACCAATTCCAATGAAATATTTAAAACAAAACATGTTCTAGATACCAATTACACTCTAGATACCAATTATAAAACATCCAATCACAAAACATGCTTTAGATACCAATTAAAATTAAACTAAACTAAACTTATATATGCAAAAAAAAAACATGCATATATAAACCCAAATTCTTCTCCCCCTTTTGGTCACATCAATATGGGGGTAAAAACCAAACAAAACAAAATCTTCCTTTTTTTTTAAATAAAGGGTAAAAGCAAAGCCAAATCAATTGAAAAATCAATAAATATTTCTCCCCTTTTTATTCAAAACAATGAATCAATAAAAATTAAGATTTTCTTTTTTGTCTAAAACAAAACAAAGTCAATTAGAGGTACCAATTGAAAATATGTCAAAGAATAGCATCTTGATACCAATAGAAAGGAAACAAATCAACAAAAAAAAAATTTATACCAATTTTAAGCAAAACATATGAAAATCTTGATACCAATTGAAAATAAACTTAATAATCTTGAATGTCTAAACACATATATTTTGATACCAATAGTAAATTATTTTATTTTAAACATATGATACCAATTTGAAATTTTCAATTATATAGTAAGGGAGTGGGAATCAAATACCAATTTGAGAAATCACCAATTGAAAGACAAAATCAAATTTTCTCCCCCTTTATGAAATACCAACTAAAATGATGCATAGGCTTGATACCAATTTAAAAGTAATCAATAGAAACAAAATTGAAACTCAAGCACTAGCATAAACAAGATTTTGTGCTTAAAGATATAGGGATATAATAAGCACAAATAAACATATATTATGTATGAAAATAGATACCAATGGAAATTGATATTCTTGAAATGAAGCATACATACATACAAACACATATGAGTATACAAGAAATGTCAAGATTGATACCAATTGAAAGAATTCAATGATACCATTAAAATAACAATAATATCAAATGTATATCTCATATAACTATACCTCCCAATCATGGTTCAAGTTTTAAATGATTTTCATTATAAAGCATGCATGAACATGATCTCCCATCCATCCGCCCATTGAAGGCAGGGGTTTTCAAAAATAGGTTTGAAAATAAGCTTTGTTTGAAAATCTCTACCATAGTGAAGAATACGAACTAGTTATAGGAAAAACTTTTAGAACTAGTACGAAATCCCTCAAGCAAGGAATAAAACAAAGTTATTTTTCATGAAACACATGTAAATCACATGATCACTAAACACTCAAAGTCCACAAAGCTCATTTAAATTCTCATAAAACAAATCATGAGTAAACTAATAAAGTGAGTGTACAAGTGTAATGTGACACATTCAATCATGAAAATATTCAATTAGGCTCATATGAAATTCCTTAAAAACATGAAAACTTGAAAAACTAGATTTCATTACCAAAAGAAATTCATCTAAGATGTGAAATCACCATTGAAATCATCTTAAAAATAAGAGATTCATTATAAGTGTGAAATCACTTAGCAAATATGGAATTCGTCCAAACGATTTAAACTTTAGGCATATGTATGTCATGTACAACTAAAGTATACATACATATCCTAAACATAATGAGTCCACAAAAGTATATGCATGAAGGCACGTGGATCAAGGATGTACATGTATAATCAATAGTTTGGATAGGATAGACATATACATGAAGTTAAACAAATAAACCCAAAATCAAGAAAAACTAAATTTTCACAAAAACTAATTTCATTTCAAGGTAAATGTATGAATTGTCAACACAATAAGTATACATACATATCCTAAACACAATTGAGTCCACATATATAGATTTGCATGAAGAGCAAATGACTCAAAGGGTATACATGTATATCTTAAGGTTTGGCAAAATAAACATACATGAAATGAAAACTCATACACATAAAACAAATCCAAAAATAGGAATACAAGTTTAAAATGCATGAATCATCAAAATTAGGCTATACTACAACATTTAATGGGTACAAATTAGCATCCAAGCACAAACATATATAAAGATTTATTTGTGTCCCCTACATGTGCAAGTATAAATTCTAGTCTTAATGAAAACTAACATCTAAACAAGTAATCAAATCATTAAGCATAAAAAACGGGAATCATAATCCAACATGATAAGCATAATAATCAAAACATGAATTAATAAAAAATCATAGTTACCATATGATTAGCATGACAAAGACATGTGCATTAGATCTATGATTAACATGATAGCTAAAACATAAAAGAGAACACAAAATATGGGTCCATACTAAACATGGGTGTCTCAACAACTAATCATGTAAAGCATAAGTCTAATAGACATGGCAAATATCATACTAATTATGAAACAATAAAACATGATTCAACAAAACAAAAAAATAAACATCCACATGATCATTATGCATATGCATGTGCATTAGATCTAGGGCATACATGTTAGTTTAAACAAGGTGAGAACACTAAATATGAATCCATATGAAACATGGGTGCTCAAATAACTAAACATGTATAGCACTATTCTAATAAGCATGGCATAAGCATAATGAACAATAAACCATGGCATGCTATAATAGATGAACATGAAAAGCATGCAAATAAAAATGGGAATTAGAGAATGATACCAAAACTCATGAAGGTGCATCTCTAGTTCTCCAAACCACGGTGGTCCTCCCACCAAGTCTCCTTGAGAGTGAAGCATCCAAATGGTTCTCTTTGGGCACGGAACGCATCCACTCCAAGGCACCAACACTCTCATGTTTTGCGAGAGCTCCCACTACATCAAAAAGTATAGAGGTGGTCTTTGGTACCCATTTCTTTGTGGGTCCACGGGGGTTAGTATCCTTTCTAACCCAAACAAGATTAGTTGCTAAATTTTCATGATAGATACGATCATAACAAATCTAGCAAGATGGCCTTTTCGGCCATAATGTGTACATGTGTACACATGAGCATACGTGCGATGGTGGTGACCGTGGAAAGCATGTGTATGCCGTGAAGGGTGAGCATGCAAAGATGGACCTTGTTTTCTTGCGAACCAAGGTTTCCAAACGTGTATGTTCAATGTGCATTGGCTCAAAGTGGAGCCCAAACATCAACACTTTTCTTCAAAATATTTATATCATTTTCAATAGTGGAAGACAAAGTGGAGCATGCAATAGGTGTGCTATAAGAAGAAGAAGCAATACTAGCATGGCACACATGAGAATCAATTTCAATTTTCATAGATTCATTTTTTCTTCAAAACCAATCCAATTCTTTTGTAATTGAATCAATTTATTTTTTCAAAGAAAGGTTATCTTTAAAAGTAAAATCCAATTTTGAAGACAAAATCTCATTGTGCTTCACAACATCATCACAATCATTTTTGTTTTTCAAATCTTCAATCTCATAAGGGCAAGATCTAGGGCGTGTTTGTTTCGCTTCAAAATACCGCAAAACACAAGTCGTAAA
>JAVJIF010019661.1:0-90720 GCA_038442645.1 Agave tequilana | reverse complement strand
TCGATCGCATCATCAAAGGGACAAAGTGATCGCGCGCTGACCAGACTCCTATCGGCACACTTCTCTAGAATCTCAGAGGAGATCTACTTATAATCTTTTAGAATACTTGTAATTTAGCTCCTCGAACCCTTTTTTTGTAGGTTTCCCCTTTGCAAAATCAATGGAAACAAATATGGGTTGAAGTTTTTTCTTCCACAAAAGAAGTTTTTCTTCTACTGAAGAGTACATTTCTTTTCTCTCGGTCACAAAGTGATTTCATTGGGTACTTGAACCGTGAATTCAAAGGAGGCTGTTCTTGTAACGTCTACCTACCGTCAAAGATCGAGACGACCATGAGGAGCGGAACTGAACTTATAACTAACTGCTTCCACTGAGGTAATCCAAATCCCTCTCTCCATTTTTCTATTTATCCTAAATTCCTTAAATCAAGGAGAGGACAGAGAAAAGAGCAAAAAGAGAGAAAAAGGAAGAGGGAAGAGAGAGATCAAGGAAAGAGAGAGATCCAAGAGAGGAGAGAAGGGACTGGCCAGCCGGCGGCCAGCCAGGTGGCGCGGCGGCACTGGCCATCGCAGCCAAGTCGCAGGAGGAGGAGGAGGGAAAAGAAAAAGAAAAAGGAAAAAGAAGAAAAAAGAAGGAGAAAAAGAAAAAAGAAGAGGAAAAAGGAAAAGAAAAAGAAGAAGAGAGAGGGGGAGGGCATTAGTGGTCATCAGAGTCGGAGGAGGCCGCCGAGGGTGGTCGGCGGCAGCGGACCAGGGTGAATTTGGCCAGAGAGGGAGAATGAGAAAAGAGAGAAAGAGATAGAAAAAGAAAAGAAGAGAAAAAGAAAAGAGAGGGGATCGACTACGAGGGAGGTCGGCGACACTACCGGGAAGTTACCAGCATCGCGATTGAGGGAAAACGCGCAAAAAAATATATGTTTTGAAATTAGATTTAAAGTGTGGTGCTTTGGCTTCCTCGATACTTCCGTTATAGCATAGAGGCTAAAACGAGTCGAATCCACAAGGACGGGAGGTGATAGAAGTTTTACCGGTTGATTCACGTGTTTGCTAAAAAGTTCTTCAAGGTTTTAAAGAATGATGAAAAAGAAAAGAAAGAAAAGAATGAAAAGAGAATTACGGTGAAACACAAAGAAGTGAGAAACATAGAAAAGAATGTATTTGTGATTTTGGAATATTTCTAAAAAAAAGTGAAAAAGAAAGAAAACCCATGGCTACTAACTACTAATGACTCCACCAACATGCTAACCTCTTAGTGATAGTTTCCTCACATGTATCATTGGCCATCACTAGTCCTTTAGTTCAAGAGCAATTCAAAGCATGACCCATATGTAACTATCACAACCCAACTCAACAAACAAGTGCAAGCTATACTTAAACCATCAAAACTAAAAGTAAGCATGGAGTAAAGTAATGTTAGCTTGTAGTGGTTAGAAAGTTAGAGTTAGATCCATCACATGAGCCATCAATGGCTCTTGCAAGAGCAAGGCCAAAACGAGGCTATTAGATTCATGTGGATTATCAAATAAGAAGTTAGACTAGTTGGTAGTTAGTAGTTAGTTGCCATGATAGAAAAGTTAGCTACACATGTAAAAGAAATTAGAGAGAAGAAAACATAGAGAGGTAAAGAGAGTACCTTTCATAGATTGTCACCTTCTATTACAAGCACTCTTGCATTCCAAGCATGTATCACTCTCTCTCCCTATTACAAGATCTACAAAATGGAAAATACATAGAGAAGAAGAACTAACCTAAACTAAACTACCCTAAATTACAACATGAAGATGAAACTACTCCTAAACTCTGTATATCCTTGCTCTGGAACCCCAGGGGGGTATCTATAGGCATCAGGGGAACAGGGGGCCAGGGGACAAACCCTGGCCCGAAGCGGCGTGCGCGCCGCGGCCGTACGGCCGCGAAAATGACAGAGCCGCGTTTTCGCAGCCATAAAGTGGCCGTGCGCGCGGCGCTTCAAGCTGCGCGCAGCCCTTTTTGTCTCCTGTCAGTCTGGTGTCGGTTTTTAGTTTGCAGCCCCTGGTTTTGACAGAATCAGCCTCCTAGGTCAATGGCTATCTTAATAGGCTTTAATCACCAATTAAATGGTGATTTAGGGTCTTCTTCTCCATTGCACACCATGGACCTAGGATCAAGCAAGTAAAGCTTTATTAGCAAAATTTAATATGAAATCAATGTGAAGATGTGATACAAATTATGCAAATTAGAGACTAATCACACCCCCAAATATCTTTTGCTCGTCCCGAGCAAAATAAAAACTAAGAAAAATTATTACACCACTTTCGCAGGTGACGCGATTGCACTGAGCATGTGCAACAAGCCAATAAACCTCTAAGTTTCCCCTAGAGGAGGAGTTTGTCTCCTGATGGTTTTCAGCGGATTACACCCACAAAATCCATAAAGAAAGAAATCAGATGTTAGTATTTTGAAATGCATTTTTGAAAAAAAAAAGTGTTGAAGTATTTTTGTGAAAATATAAGTGATCCAAGGTCAGAGGTTAACCAGAAATTGTTCTTTTTTAAACTAAGTCAAAATGCAAAAAATCTTATTATAAATTAAATGTAAGAATTTAAAATTGAATTGACTCTTTGATCTTTCATAAAACTCTTAGAAAAATATGCACTTGTGAACTGTGAAGATTTTTGGGATATCGACTCAAACTTTCATGCCATTTTTAATATATATTATTTATTTATATTTTCTTTTTCTTTTTTTCATTCCTTAGTTTTCTTAGGCTTTCTTATTTACCCAGGTAGTGAGCCTTTAGCCGGTGACTCCCAAATCAGATGGTCTTAGGGCACCAGATGAGAAAACATCCCTCGGACTTAAAGACTCGAGTAAACAAGGCCACAAAACTAAAGGGGGTTATTTTGTTTTTGTTCACCGTTTTAGGTATGAATAATCATGCTTCCTGAGACATAATTACCCAACTTCAATATGTAGTTTTTATTTATCATAATAATTTTTTTAATATATATTTTTATGGCATTTTAGTCTTTGTTTCAATCCCAAAAATATGTAAGTATGGAGTGCATAAATCTAAGGCAAAAAAAATTTAAGATCAAATACCTTTTCAATTTTACTTTCTTATCCTAAAATTTACCAAGATCTATTATTTTTACTCAGTTTAAAATTTCATAATTTGAGGTCTTCCTAATTCCTAAGATAATCTTAATTTTCTTAAAAATAAATCAAAAATATTTCTCTTGTTTCAAAAAGTTTTGTAAAAAGAGAATTTTTTTTAATTAAAAAGAAGTGTAAGAGAAAGAAAATATAAAACTAACTACGTTAGTAAACCCTCCCCACACTTATCTCATGCATGGTCTCAATGCATCGTGAATGTGTAAATACATGAAACAAATAGAGAGGAAGAAAGATTACTCAAGGGGTGGCTCCGGTGGTGGTCTGATTGGGCCAAGCGTTGCTACCCAATCAAAATAGCGTGGATCATGCAGGAACCCACCAATGACCTCTCTAATATGACCTAATAAAATGTTGATTGAATGAATGATCTTATTTAAAAACTTATCCCCATCTAATTTTGAATTTCAAAAATAATTACTGAGTCATTTTTCAACATTTGTCCAACAATGAAGTGTGATTTGGAAGATGATGGATTTAGACTCAAAGGAATCAGGAATAAAAACCGATACAAACTCGAGAATTTGACTCAGATCAAGCCGAGAGTCAACAATGAGAGTCGAAATTGGTTCAAAAACAGGGTCCAAACCAAAGAAGTGATATTCACACACGTTCCCAACAATGAAGTGATCATAAAAGATTGGTGATTCCATTTCACGGTGTACAAGGATAGGATTCAATGTTGACTCCGGAATAGAGAAAAAATCTAGTAAAGATACCAGAGTCATTATTGAAAAAAGTGAAATGGAATTATTAACATGAGTTCAGGATTACATTCAGGTTCGATTTCAATTTCAGGAAAGGGATGACTTGACAGAATGTCCAGGTGACTTTCATAACTTGGAGTTTGGTCAAGTTCGAATGTGTGTTCTAAAATTGAATCTGGATTCTCAAAATGACATGATTCAAGGGTCCAATCAGTAGAGTTAGGGATATAAGGATTGGTCAATGGTTGACAAGAAAGATTTTCTCGCTCTCATTGATCAGATTGCTCATTATTGAGTCTAACCTACTGACAGACAGGGTAACAGAATGTTGAGTCAGAATCATGTCTTCCATACTTTTTGTAATTAGTTTTTCTTGAAAAGATGAGTATGGAAGTCGATTTGGAAATTGTGGTGAAATTGTGAGTCCATCGGATTTTACGGTTGCTGCTCGGACTCACGCAAGGGTTCCATACTCAAATCCAGTATTGAAGTTTGTTCATTTTGAATAGGTGAGACTGAAAAAGATGAGTAGGACTCTTGAAAATTGGTTGAGATAAGGAGTCCAACATGTTTTGCATTCTATCACACTCCAAATGCTTTTCTAGCTCAGATTCTTCTTCAATTGGATGCTCTAGAAAAGGAGGATGTGGAGTTTGATGTGGGAAGGATTGTGAATTGAGTAATTTTGCATTTTTGTAGGGACTCTTCCATACTCCTTTCCAATGATGATTTTTCTTCAATTGGTGGTTCAGGAAAAGGAGTATATGAATCAAAATTGGGGAATGAATATTGTGGAAATTATGGACAAGATGGTTGAAAATTTGACTCGGGTAGGTGAATCCCCATGAACTCTGTGAAGAGTTGAAATTATTTTGAAAATTATGGTCATATGGTTGGGGATATGGGTCATATTGAGTCGTATAATCCCAACTCGGCATATATAGTTGGTTCATGTTGTACATAGCCGGGTTGGAGTTATCCGAATCAAATGAGGTCGGAGTGAAATATGGATTCATATTAGAATTGAAAGAATTGTTGTGGTTAAAATCCATATCACAATATACAAAAAATAAAACAAACAAACAAAAAGAAAGAGAAAACAAGTCTATGCTAGGATTGACTTAGACCTAGACGACTCCTAACTGGTTAGACTGTCCACGAGGGTTATATTGTCGGAATTTGACCATAAATTAATCGGCCAGGTAGGGGCAAGATCGGTGGGAGGTATCCGTACCGGAGCAACGGGCCTAATTATGCTAAACCACCGTTCTTCGAGGTTAGCCTCTCAATCCCCAACCTTAGACACCGATTTAGCAAGAGTTAAATTCTAACAACTTTCCCCTTAGGTCAATCTCCTAAATGAGTCCGAGATGTCCCTAGGGGCCAACGTCTAGCAATTTTTATTAGGCTTGGGTTATGTGAGTGGGGAGGTGATTTTTGGGCTAAGGGAGGGTAATGACTTCCCCACCTTATGTTGTTTTGGGTTTTGCCCTTAGATTTAATTTGTGCAAGTGTGCAATATAGATAAGAATAAATACAAAAAAGCGAGTAAATCACTGAAGTGTTTGTCCTAACTATATGCAATGCAATATGTACACCTCCTATCAGAATCACAACAACACAAGAATAAAATATAGTGTATTGGAAAAAAAATTGACACGTGCCTAAATGCAAATGTCTAACCCGTTTTAAAGCATCCAATCTCTATATTTTAGTTCTTACAATTATTTATAGTGCACAGGTGATATTTAACAAAAATTAGCAGCAGAATATAAGAATATACAAGAATTACCCAACCACACTTGAGCAAGTGTGGACTTCTGCAATACTAAAACTTTAACCTGCACACCAAAAAACACAGAAGAAAAGTTAATAAAAATGTGAAATCAAACCGTTCCCATCCCCGGTAACGGCGCCAAAATTTGATCGAGGAAACCGCGCACAAAAAATGTATGTTTTGAAATTAAGATTTAAAGTGTGTGTGCTTTGGCTTCCTCGATACTTCCGTTATAGCATAGAGGCTAAAACGAGTCGAATCCACAAGGACAGGAGGCGATAGAAGCTTTACCGATTGATTCACATGTTTGTAAAAAGTTCTTCAAGGTTTTAAAGAATGAAAAAGAAAAGAAAGAAAAGAATGGAAAAAGAATTACGGTGAAACACAAAGAAGTGAGAAACATAGAAAAGAATGTATTTGTGATTTTTGAAATATTTCTAAAATAAAGTGAAAAAGAAAGAAAACTCATGGCTACTAACTACTAATGACTCCACCAACATGCTAACCTCTTAGTGATAGTTGCCTCAGATGTATCATTGGCCATCACTAGTCCTTGGTTCAAGAGCAATTCAAAGCATAACCATATGTAATCATCATGTAACGCCCCGATCCTGCGGGTACGGAGACGTTACTGCGACGTATATACGCAGGTCAGAAATACCCTCACGTATATACGCTAAGCATCAGTACAGGCAAGAATCAGAGTACGGAAGCAAGCGGTGCATTATACATTCCAACATACGTAAGTACAATTACAAAGTTATCACCAGAGGTGACAATATTACAAGAATATTACATCACCTAATAGGCGCAAATGCGAGAATACAAAGATATGTACATGTATGAACAGTACAAAAGGGCGCTCACGAGATAGCTGGAGAAGCCGCAGGCCAACAGGGGGAGCAAGGATGGGACTGGAGCTACAACTGATCTGTCTGCTCCACAGAAGTAAGCTTGGTCCTCAGCAGGAAGATCTCCTTCGGTCCAAGCTCCAGGACCTGGACATGAGGATCCAGAGGAGTCAGAACTCCCCCAGCGAGTGGTGAGGCAAAAGCCAGATGGCGTGCTGACATGGGTACAAGAGTATCGAATAAAACCGAATCATAATCATGCAAAAGCAGATAGATGCATACAAGTGGTATCAAGCAGGGAATACTCATGATATGATAAAATAAGGGAAAGTAACGAGACGAGAAATAAAGTAGATAGGACGACACCAGTTATCTCCTAAACTAACATAAAACCGATAAAAAAAATAAAACCAATTACAAGTAAAACCGATCACACAAGCTTAGGTCACGGCTCCATGAGACTGGTACATCGAAGGAATAATCCAAACAAGGAAACCCTCATTTATATACCTTATCACATGTCACCGTAATCCAAGCGCATACGACCCGAGTTACAAAACAACACAACAGTTTATATTAGCATATTATTATAATTGGGGCCGTCTAAGTTCCAAGTTTCAGTATGTGTCCCATTCCACATACTTCCACTCACAACTTATATAGCAAGTTACTTGGAAACTGATAAAGTTCGATGAATCATGTTTCGGATGGGCCCCGTACATGCCCGGGACAACGGTTCAGGAGTATCCGGTGCTGAACCGGAACGTACCGCTAGGTACCCGGACTTATGGTCGCCCGAACAGGAATAGAGTATCGCAGATCCCATAGAAATAGGCCTAGGGCGTGTGCATACCCGGCAGGAATAATCAGGAGTAGGGGTGCCAGCACACCCCACGGAATCCCTGGTGGCCGCCAGGTGATCCCTCAAGTATTTGGCCACGCGCGGCTCGATAAGACCACCATAAACATGATGTAATACCCCGTTTCCAGAATACGTACTTAGTTGCGTATTCAGTGTTCCGATCGTATTTTTTCGATTTACTTCCTGTAATCGACCGAATTTAATTTCAAATATTATTTCCAATATTTTAGATTTTATATGATTTTCTGGAATTTTCCTGAATAATTGAAAATCTTCAAAACCGGTGTCGACCAGTGTCGCTGAACGATTCCCGGATTTTTATCTTACAAACAGTTAGGAAATTCTAGAAAGTCCTTTAGGCATTATTTCTTAGAATCGTATTTCTTACCTAAATACTTTTTCTGGGAATTTTATGATTTTATGAAAATTCCACCGGAGTCGGTAGCTAACTGATTCCGGGATTTTTAGTTTTAAAACTATAAATTATTTCTCCAAACGAATTTCACCATGAGTCTTAAAATATTATTATTGATTTTGGTAAATTTTACGAGTCGTTCCAAGATACTTGATTTCGGGACGATTTCGGTATTTTCCGAAATGTTTTCCGCATCTTCGACTTAAACCCGGGAACTTGTCTTTTTATATTTTTATTTTCTAAGTTCAAGAAAATATCTTCATTTATAAATTCTTTTCCTTTTTCCTTTCTCTTGTTTTCCTTTCCTTCCTTCACAAGCCACAAGATTTCCAATTTCCAAAAATTCCAATCTTTTCCAATTTTCCAACAAACTCCACAAAACTCCACACACTTCCTCATTAATGCCCTCTTTCTCTCTCTCTTCCATGGCCGGCCAAGTGGCCAAAAGAGGGACACCTCACCTCCCCTATTTGCAAAAACCCCCTCTCTTCTACCTTATTTACAACTCCTTTACAAAATCTAAAACCTATATAAATATTTCCTTTACATTCCTTTTCCTTTTTCTTCATTTCACCAAAGATTTAGCCCTCACCAAATCCTCCTCCATCTCAAACTCCACCACCAACTCCAAAAGCTCACCTAAGTCTCCATCTCCTCTTCAACTACCACTACTTTAGCTTGGAATCGTATATCTCATCGTCGTTTATATCGCCAAGGATCAAGTTGGTGATATTGTCGACAACAACCTTTTCGGAACTCGTAAAGCTTCAAGTAGCCGTTCTTTGTGAGTATTTTTACTCACCAAGACTTGTTCAATTCCTAGTATACTGGTGGTTACAATTCATGTATACTTATGCCTTCAAAATCATGTTTTTGGACCATCAAATACAACCATCAGAAATTCTGTTTTGTACTCTGTTTTCCAACGATTAGTCGACTTGACCTAGGTATAGTCGACTAACCTATCTGTTTTGAAACGTAACCTTTTCTGGAACACAGTTTTAGTCGACTTAGTCTATTTATTAGTCGACTAGAAATCTTTGTTAGTCGACTACACTTTCCACCCTAGTCGACTAACCTTTCCTGAACCAGAAACCCAACTCTCGGCTCCAGTCGACTTATCCTAACTATTAATCGACTTGGTATCCTTAGTCGACTACCCATTCCTCCCTAGTCGACTATTTTTTCCTGAAATAAAACATCAACTCTCTGTATCACAGATTTAGTCGACTTGCGTATCTGTTAGTCGACTTGTAGTCACTGTTAGTCGACTACACTTTTTACCCTAGTCGACTAACTTTTCCTGAAACAGAATTCCAACTCTCTGGAACCCAGTTTTAGTCGACTAATCCAGACTGTTAGTCGACTAGAGACCACTATTAGTCGACTAACCATTCCACCTAGTCGACTAATTCAGGCTGTCTGTTATAGTTGCCTTCTTTTTGAATTTGGATCTTACCCTTGATACATGTGTGATATATTATTCTTGTTTATGCTTCATGACTGGTACCTCATGACCTATTACTTGATGGATGCTACTTCTTGCTACTTCATGACTTGTTGTTATATAGTCTTACTTCATAACTTGTTAAATAAGGAATATCTCCATTTCATCATGCCATCACTTAACACCAAGCATGATACACTTGACTTTTGTATAAAATGGACCAACTTACATGTGGGTCGGGGGAAACATGCGGATATCGATATGTGTTCGTGTTTACAGTGGTATTAGGTATATTGTACGATCATATTTCCGGTCTGACCTGAGGGCCTCCAGGGGACCGAGGGGAGTGCTTGCTCCCTCCTTACTGGTACCATCATGATAAGGGCATACATAAGTCCTCCTGTTAGCCTAGCGGCTGGCTTCCGTCACCAAGCAACGGAACAATCCTGGACCGTTATCCCGGGCATGTACGGGATCCACTGTAAACATAGTTCGTTGATACCCCGCTGGTTTCCAATAACAACCTTGCTTTACTAGGATATGGATCTATGTGCGCTGGGACGCTGGTTCACATAGCTAGATATCATAGTAAGACAAGTAATAATAATAAAGGACGCTAACTGTAGATCTATTGTATTCGGACTTTTACTCTTTATGCTTCCATTACTTGTTGATTTGTATTCATTATACTGTTCCAACTCTCATATTCTTGTCTCTTAGCCATTTGGCTGTAGCCTGTTCATTGTTGGGAGGTCCTGACTCCCTTGGATTTGTATGTTCAGGTTCCGAAGCTTGGATCGAAGTGGAGCCTTCCACAGAGGATCAAGCTTTTCTTAGTGAGCAGGCAGACTAGTTCCAGTCCTTTGTGCCAGACTTCTCTTTTTGACTCACGAGATCTTCATCCTACTCGTGAGCAATTTGTGTTCATATTGTATCTTTTACTTTTGGACTTGGTTGTGATAAAAGATACATGTAATGTGTAATATTTTATCATATCTTGTGATAACTTGTACTTGTACTTTTAATTGGCATATGTATGAATATCACGCTTTGTCGTGTACTCTGATCCTTGTTGTACTAAATGCTTAGCGTATATACGGGGGGCATTTTCTGACCTACGTATATACGTCGCAGTGACGTCCCCGTATCCGTGGGATCGGGGCGTTACAGGTTGGTATCAGAGCCTAGGCTCTCACACCTATAGTACAATCAAGCCGCAAATTAATGAAATTTGCTAATGCCAACTACAATGTACAAAGTTATCGAGTCCTTTTTGATTCCTTCCCTTGTGTCCTAAACTCCTTCCATTTTTCCAATTCCAGTATCTTATCCCAACTCGGTATGGAGAGAAGGTCGGGTCGTAACAACTTTGGGCAAGCATCAAATGGACCCACGGGAGAGAATGTCGATATTCTGAGGGTTATTCAGACAATGATGGAGAACCAGCAGCAACAGACGGAACTCCTCCGGCGAGAGTTGACAGCTCCAAAGGAACAGAGGCCGGGAAATATTTCAGACTTCAGACGGCTGCAACCAGCCATATTCACGGGTGAAGAGAAACCCCTGGATGCTGAGCAATGGCTGACAGATACCTCTGACTTGTTGAATGCAGCTCGAGTTCCAAAGGAGAATCAGGTGGAGGTTGCTAAGATTCAATTGAAGGATATAGCCAGAACATGGTGGCTAGCTGAGGAGGCAAGATTGGAGAAGCCTGTCACCTGGGACACATTCTCCAAGAGTTTCTATAGCAGATTCTTCCCTGCCACTGCTCAGAAGGACATGGAAGAGCAGTTTATCCGACTTCAGCAAGGGAATAGGTCCGTGGACGAGTATGCCGCGGAATTTCTCAGACTTAGCCGCTTTGCTCCATACATGGTAACTGATGAGGAGAAGCGGGCAAGTAGATTTCAGCAGGGCTTGCAGATGGACATCCAGGTCTTCTTAATGCCCCAGCAGCTGAAGACTTATTCAGAAGTTCTCACCATAGCTCGAGAAATGGAGCATGGGCTAGAGAAGAAGCAAGTGAACCAGATGAGGAACCAGGCCATGAAGAGGCCATTTCCACCAATAGGAAGAGGAGGCCCATACAGAGCAGCAAAGGTTCAGACAATGAGGCAACCATTCCGACCAGCTCCTTACCAGACGGCCCAACCATTATCCTTCTGTAGCTATTGTCAGAAACCAGGTCACATTCGACAGAATTGCCGTAGGGCAAATGGATTATGCTTGGTATGTGGTTCCCGAGACCATTCCATAGAAGCTTGTCCACACAGAAGAATGGGGATAGCCGGCCAAGCTTTGCCAGCACTACAGGGACCAAATGGACAGAGATCACTTCCAGGGCCACTTGGACAGAGGAACCAAGGACCGATGATCAGGAGAGCTCCTCCCCCTCCTCCACAACAAGCTATTCGCCCAGTTCAGAGAGGAGCTAGGACTGCAGCAGGGCGTGGAAGGGGTCAAGCTTATAATCTGACGGAAGAAGAGGCTGAGACTTCTGAGGAAGTGATAACAGGTAACATCAGAGTACATTCAAAACCTGTTTTAGCTCTCTTCGATTCCGGTGCTTCCCATTGTTATATCTCAGATCATTTTGTGGCATTGCATTCTATACCTGTTAGATCTTTAGACCACAAATGGGAGATTAGTACAGGGAATGGAGTAGTCATATCTACTAGAGTTTGTGCTGATTGTCCAGTAGAACTTTGTAACAAAACCTTGGCCATAGATATGCTCGTACTAGACACCAAAGGGTACGACGTAATCTTAGGCATGACCTGGCTCAGTCAATATTATGCAGTTATTGACTGTAGGAAGAAGAAGATTAATTTCAGAATCCCTCTTCAGCCTGAATTCCAATTTAGTGGAGAAGTGAAGTCTACCAAGAGAAAGACTCGGATGACTACTTCGGAGATTCAGAAGAAGGGAATACCGGTGTGGGATGAATTCCCAGAGGTGTTTGCTGAGATCTCAGGACTGCCACCTGAAAGGATGATTGAGTTTTCTATTGATACTGTGCCTGGAGCAGCTCCTATATCCAAGGCTCCATACAGGATGGCACCGACGGAGTTAGAGATTCTAAAGAAGCAGCTGTAGGAATACTCTGATAAGGGATTGATTCGGCCAAGCACTTCACCATGGGGAGCTCCAGTATTATTGGCAAACAAGAAGGATGGTGGTAAAAGGCTTTGTATTGATTATAGAGAATTGAACAAAGTTACCATCAAGAACAAGTATCCCTTACCTAGGATTGATGATCTGTTTGATCAGCTTCATGGAGCCCGGGTATTCTCTAAATTAGATTTACAATCGGGTTACCATCAGCTTAGGGTGAAGAAAGAGGATATTCTGAAGACGGCATTCAGGACCCGTTATGGCCACTATGAGTTTCTAGTTATGCCTTTCGGAGTCACCAATGCCCCTGCAGTTTTCATGAATTTGATGAACAGAGTGTTCTCGCCCTATTTGGATCAGTTTGTAGTGGTTTTTATAGATGACATCTTGATCTATTCAAAGAACAACAGGGAGCATGCAGAACACTTAAGGATAGTATTGCAGACTCTCCAGCAGGAGCAGCTTCATGCTAAGAGGAGCAAGTGTGACTTTTGGTTGGACAGTATGGCCTTCCTTGGACACATGGTTTCAGCAGAAGGAATTTTCGTTGATCCCAGCAAAGTCCAGGCAGTGAAGGATTGGTCTATTCCCAAGACGGTGACTGAGATTAAGAGTTTTATTGGACTAGCCGGATATTACAGACGCTTTGTCCAAGATTTCTCTAAGATTGCAGCCCCGTTGACCAAGCTCACCCGGAAAGGGGAAAGGTACATATGGACAGAAGAATGTACTGCAGCCTTTGAGCAATTGAAGCAGAGACTTATTTCAGCTCCAATCTTGAGGACTCCCTCAGGAAGAGGAGGGATGGTCATCTTCAGTGATGCATCCGGAAAAGGCCTGGGGTGTGTACTAATGCAACACGGTCATGTTATAGCTTATGCATCCAGACAACTGAAACTTCATGAACGGAATTACCCAACTCATGACTTGGAGCTAGCAGCTGTTATATTTGCCTTAAAGATCTGGAGGCATTATCTTCTGGGAGACAAAGTGTTGATATACACGGATCACAAGAGCCTCAAATATATTTTCACACAGAAGGAATTGAACATGAGACAGAGGCGGTGGCTGGAGCTAATGGCGGACTATGATATAGACTTGCAATATCATCCGGGCAAGGTCAATACAGTTCCAGATGCACTGAGCAGGAAGCCAGAGAATAGAGTGCTAGTCCAACTTACTCAGCAGAAGGAGTTGATTCAAGACATCATAAGATTGGACTTGATGATAGTTCAAGGAACTGATAAGGCAGGACAGTTCATGACCTTACAGATTCAGTCAGCATTGATAGATGAGATCAAGGGAGCTCAAAAGGAAGACCCCAGATTACAGCAATTCCGAGCTCAAGTAGAGGCTGGATTGAGGACTGATATCAGTATTCATCCGGATGATGCCTTGTATTTTGGTAGCAGACTTTGTGTTCCCCAAGGAGAAGTTCGACAGAAGATTCTAGCAGAAGCACACAGTTCAGCCTATTCCATACACCCAGGGGGAAACAAAATGTATCAAGACATAAAGAAGCAGTTTTGGTGGAATGTTATGAAAAGGGAGATAGCCCAGTATGTAGCCAAGTGCTTAGTTTGTCAGCAGATAAAGATAGAACATCAGAGGACAGCTGGACTTCTACAACCCTTACCAATACCCGAATGGAAGTGGGAGCACATCACCATGGATTTTGTTACGGCATTACCTCGTAGTCCTAAGGGTAATAATGCTGTATGGGTAATCATTGATCGCCTCACCAAATCAGCTCACTTCATACCGTTCAGGGTAGGTCAGACAACAGAGGTTTTGGCAGACAAGTACATGAAGGAGATAGTTCGTCTACATGGAGTACCAGTTAGTATTGTATCGACAGAGACACAAGATTCAGATCACATTTCTGGGAAAGTCTCCAAGAAAGTCTAGGAACTCGTCTGAAATTCAGTACTTCATATCACCCTCAGACAGACGGACAATCTGAAAGGACTATCCAGATTCTTGAAGACATGTTGCGGGCTTGCATGATTGAATTCAAGGGATCATGGGAAGATCATCTTCACTTGGCTGAATTTTCTTATAATAACAGCTATCAGGCAAGTATCAAGATGGCACCATTTGAAGCATTGTATGGAAGGAAGTGTAGGTCACCGATTTGTTGGGACGAAGTCGGTGAGAGGAGACTTTTGGGGCCAGAGATCCTGATTCAGACAACAGATAAAGTCAGAATTATTAGAGATCACCTCAGGGCAGCGCAGAGCCGACAGAAGAGTTGGGCTGACACTCAGAGAAGGCCATTGGAATTCCAGACAGGAGATCATGTATTTTTGAAGATATCACCTACAAAAGGGGTAATCCGGTTCGGTACTCGTGGAAAGCTTAGTCCGAGATATATCGGCCCATTCGAGATTTGGACCGTGTGGGAGATGTGTCTTATCGATTGGCATTACCGCCATCGTTGGACGGAGTTCACAATGTTTTCCACGTATCACAGTTGAGGAAGTATGTCAAGGATGATAGTCATATCCTGGATCACTCCGAACTGGAACTACAACCGGATTTGTCATATCAAGAGCAGCCGATGGCCATTTTGGATAGAAGTGTTAAGACATTGAAGAACAAGGCAATACCATTAGTGTTGGTGTCTTGGAACAGGCATGCGCCAGGAGAGGCCACGTGGGAACGAGAGGATGTTATCCGTGAGCGTTATCCACAACTCTTCACAACTTAATTGGTAAGATTCCTTCTTTCTATCCTTCTCTACTGTTATCCTTCTTCTCATCCTTCCTTGCTGTTACCTTTCACTTTCTGAAATTTCGAGGACGAAATTTTTTGTAAGGTGGATGAATTGTAATACCCCGTTTCCAGAATACGTACTTAGTTGCGTATTCAGTGTTCCGATCGTATTTTTTCGATTTACTTCCTGTAATCGACCGAATTTAATTTCAAATATTATTTTCTAATATTTTAGATTTTATATGATTTTCTGAAATTTTCCTGAATTAATTGAAAATCTTCAAAACCGGTGTCGACCAGTGTCGCTGAACGATTCCCGGATTTTTATCTTACAAACAGTTAGGAAATTCTAGAAAGTCCTTTAGGCATTATTTCTTAGAATCGTATTTCTTACCTAAATACTTTTTCTGGGAATTTTATGATTTTATGAAAATTCCACCGGAGTCGGTAGCTAACTGATTCCGGGATTTTAGTTTTAAAACTATAAATTATTTCTCCAAACGAATTTCACCATGAGTCTTAAAATATTATTATTGATTTTTGGTAAATTTTACGAGTCGTTCCAAGATACTTGATTTCGGGACGATTTCGGTATTTTCCGAAATGTTTTCCGCATCTTCGACTTAAACCCGGGAACTTGTCTTTTTATATTTTTATTTTCTACGTCCAAGAAAATATCTTCATTTATAAATTCTTTTCCTTTTTCCTTTCTCTTGTTTTCCTTTCCTTCCTTCACAAGCCACAAGATTTCCAATTTCCAAAAATTCCAATCTTTTCCAATTTTCCAACAAACTCCACAAAACTCCACACACTTCCTCATTAATGCCCCTCTTTCTCTCTCTCTTCCATGGCCGGCCAAGTGGCCAAAAGAGGGACACCTCACCTCCCTATTTGCAAAAACTCCCTCTCTTCTACCTTATTTACAACTCCTTTACAAAATCTAAAACCTATATAAACATTTCCTTTACATTCCTTTTCCTTTTTCTTCATTTCACCAAAGATTTAGCCCTCACCAAATCCTCCTCCATCTCAAACTCCACCACCAACTCCAAAAGCTCACCTAAGTCTCCATCTCCTCTTCAACTACCACTACTTTTAGCTTGGAATCGTATCTCTCATCGTCGTTTATATCGCCAAGGATCAAGTTGGTGATATTGTCGACAACAACCTTTTCGGAACTCGTAAAGCTTCAAGTAGCCGTTCTTTGTGAGTATTTTTACTCACCAAGACTTGTTCAATTCCTAGTATACTGGTGGTTACAATTCATGTATACTTATGCCTTCAAAATCATGTTTTTGGACCATCAAACACAACCATCAGAAATTCTGTTTTGTACTCTGTTTTCCCACGATTAGTCGACTTGACCTAGGTATTAGTCGACTAACCTATCTGTTTTGAAACGTAACCTTTTCTGGAACACAGTTTTAGTCGACTTAGTCTATTTATTAGTCGACTAGAAATCTTTGTTAGTCGACTACACTTTCCACCCTAGTCGACTAACCTTTCCTGAACCAGAAACCCAACTCTCGGCTCCAGTCGACTTATCCTAACTATTAGTCGACTTGGTATCCTTAGTCGACTACCCATTCCTCCCTAGTCGACTATTTTTTCCTGAAATAAAACATCAACTCTCTGTATCACAGATTTAGTCGACTTGCGTATCTGTTAGTCGACTTGTAGTCACTGTTAGTCGACTACACTTTTTACCCTAGTCGACTAACTTTTCCTGAAACAGAATTCCAACTCTCTGGAACCCAGTTTTTGTCGACTAATCCAGACTGTTAGTCGACTAGAGACCACTATTAGTCGACTAACCATTCCACCTAGTCGACTAATTCAGGCTGTCTGTTATAGTTGCCTTCCTTTTGAATTTGGATCTTACCCTTGATACATGTGTGATATATTATTCTTGTTTATGCTTCATGACTGGTACCTCATGACCTATTACTTGATGGATGCTACTTCTTGCTACTTCATGACTTGTTGTTATATAGTCTTACTTCATAACTTGTTAAATAAGGAATATCTCCATTTCATCATGCCATCACTTAACACCAAGCATGATACACTTGACTTTTGTATAAAATGGACCAACTTACATGTGGGTCGGGGGAAACATGCGGATATCGATATGTGTTCGTGTTTACAGTGGTATTAGGTATATTATACGATCATATTTCCGGTCTGACCTGAGGGCCTCCAGGGGACCGAGGGGAGTGCTTGCTCCCTCCTTACTGGTACCATCATGATAAGGGCATACATAAGTCCCTCCTGTTAGCCTAGCGGCTGGCTTCCGTCACCAAGCAACGGAACAATCCTGGACCGTTATCCCGGGCATGTACGGGATCCACTGTAAACATAGTTCGTTGATACCCCGCTGGTTTCCAATAACAACCTTGCTTTACTAGGATATGGATCTATGTGCGCTGGGACGCTGGTTCACATAGCTAGATATCATAGTAAGACAAGTAATAATAATAAAGGACGCTAACTGTAGATCTATTGTATTCGGACTTTTACTCTTTATGCTTCCATTACTTGTTGATTTGTATTCATTATACTGTTCCAACTCTCATATTCTTGTCTCTTAGCCATTTGGCTGTAGCCTGTTCATTGTTGGGAGGTCCTGACTCCCTTGGATTTGTATGTTCAGGTTCCGAAGCTTGGATCGAAGTGGAGCCTTCCACAGGGGATCAAGCTTTTCTTAGTGAGCAGGCAGACTAGTTCCAGTCCTTTGTGCCAGACTTCTCTTTTTGACTCACGAGATCTTCATCCTACTCGTGAGCAATTTGTGTTCATATTGTATCTTTTACTTTTGGACTTGGTTGTGATAAAAGATACATGTAATGTGTAATATTTTATCATATCTTGTGATAACTTGTACTTGTACTTTTAAGTTGGCATATGTATGAATATCACGCTTTGTCGTGTACTCTGATCCTTGTTGTACTAAATACTTAGCGTATATACGTGGGGGGCATTTTCTGACCTACGTATATACGTCGCAGTGACGTCCCCGTATCCGTGGGATCAGGGCGTTACACATGATTAATCAGGGCCCATCAGTTTCCCCCAAACCAGGTGCAAGTTGTCTACTTATAATAATTTATCCAGTAATAATGTACACAGAGTATTCATAGTAATCTCATTACAGGGATCCACAGGAGTAAAGTCAGGAGCCTCCCTATTTCAGGGGTTCAAGTATCAACGTGTCAAGAAGTAGGTGGTAAATCATATGCCAGGCAGTAAGTCATGCTAGGTGATAGCACATTAGTTATCAAGTATGATACAGACAGATGTATGTCAACAGTTAATATAGCAAGCATATACATCACAATACCAAACGAGAACACCGATATAAATACATAATGTTATGTAAGTCAACCCGACGATGCGGGAAAGTCCAATGAGAAAGCGAGAACACTCGCCTAAAATTCTGGAAAACACTGTGAAATCCCAAGTTCTGGAATCCAGGTAATCAACGCGTCAAGGCGTTCAAATAACAAGGGGAAGAGAATGGGGACGCGGGAATCGCAAACGCGGGAGACGCGCTGCGGAGATGTCACAAACGCGGGATTCGCGTTTAAGTCAGGACGCGAGGAGAACGCGGACGCGGACGTGGGTTCTGCGTCGCGTTAGCACAAGAAGAACGCAGACGCGGCATGGGTTCCGCGTCGTGCTGATACGAGGAGGACACAAACGCGGGCCTGGACTCCGTGTTGCGTCGATACAAGAACGCGAAGGCCGCGTTACAGAATTGCCTAGACGCGGGGTGAGATCCGCGTCAGCAATTAAAACAGAGGAGGGAAGATGATTTCGGGGTGTGGCGTTTAGTTTGTCGTTGCAATTGACACCGGAAAGATTACCGGAATAATCGTGAACGATTACCGAAATAATCACCGGAGCCGGAATGATCACCGGAATAATCGTGAACGATTACCGGAATGATCACCGGAGATATTACCGACGAAGAGGAGCTCGGCCCCAATCCTAAGGAGGTGGCCGGCCCTTGAGAAGATGATGGGGTGGTAGCCGGCGGCGGCCGGAGGTGGTCGGAATCCGGTAGCCCAAGTGATATGTGGAGAGGTGCAAGTCTAGAGAAAAATGAAAGATTGGAGTTTTGCAAAAATGGTTTCAGAGAGCGAAGTAATAGCTCGTCGGAAAGAGCACGACGAGGAGATGAAGACGGCGCGGTCGCTAGTGGCTAAGATGTGTATATGGTGGTGGAGAGGGTGGAGAAAGTGGTGGTGGAAATGGGTTACTTTGGTGTTTTATGGTGGAAAAGAGGAAGAAGAAGATGATATGGAGGTGTTGTTGTTGTTGGAAATGGAGGAGGAGATGAAGGAGAGGATGATGGTGGAATTTGTGGTGAAAATGAAGGGAAATGGTGGAGAAAATGGGTGGCCAAAGGGAGGCAAGGCTTTTAAGGAGCAGCCATGGCTTTCTCTGGCTGCATGCTGCAAAGTGAGAAGAAGGAAAAAAAGTGAAAGAGAGAGAAAGAAGGAAGGGTGGGGTGGTTATATATAAAGGGAATTAATAATTACTATTTTGACTTTGGAATTCCCTTTGAATAATGAGACTTGCGTCTCAAGGAAACAACTTGCGTCCAAGAGAAAAGAAGAGACGCGCGTCCAAGAGAAAGGAAAAGCCGCGTCTGGCAATTGCCAGACGCGGGAAAGAAACCCGTGATTGGAAAAATGCAAGAGTTGCGTTTTAACAAAAGGACAAAAGTCATAATGACTTGATGGAGTTGATTAGCAGTGCATTAAATGCGGTATGGGGAGGATCTCTGCATTGAATGCAGAATCCTAGGTTGGTGAGACTCGCGTTTAGCAAGGAGAGAGAAAAGTGGGAAAATATCTGGACACTATTCCGGTATCTGGGAAAACACCGAAAACTCCGGAAAAGTCCAAAAAATAAAATAGCTTGGAAAGCTTCCCAAAATTCTCAAAAATAATAAATATTATAAAAAGATTTTTGGTGAAATCGATTTTCAGAAATTCAATCTTATTTTCAAAATAAAAATCATAAAATCAACCGTCAATATCGGTCTACACCGGTTTGGCCGGATTTTTGATAAAATCTGAAAAATCCCAGAAAATGCCTGAAAAGAGAAAATATAATTTTAAGAAGTAATACGAAAGCGGAATTTAGAAATTTGATTCCAATTATAAATTAAAATTCCTGGAATCAACCAGTGATACTGGCCGACACCAAATCCAGTGGAATTTTGATAAATTTAGAAAATTCTCAAAAAAAGTATTTAGATAGAAAATATGATTTTAAGAAGTTACAGGAAAGCCGTTCTTAAAATTCAACTCCGTTTGTAAATTAAAAATCCGAGAATCGGTCAGCAGTATCGGTCGACCCCGGTTTTGAAGATTCATAATTTAATTCTGAAAAATTCTAAAAAATCATAGAAAATCCAAAATATTAGAAAATGATGTTTAAAACTGAAATCGGTCAAATCGAAATACCAGAATGTCCAAATCGAGCAATACTCTAGGATCGGGTTCCTGGTTCAGATTAGGGCTGACTCCGAGTTCACGAATCCAGATCCAAGGCAAAACGATCATGTAAGCATCTCATAATACAAAACAAGTGCAGAATGTAAAATCGAAAAAATACGACTGAAAAATCTGAATACGCAACTATGTACGTATTCCGGAAGCGGGGTGTTACAATCCACCCACCTTACAAAAATTGCGTCCTCGCAATTTCGATAAGGGGAAGATGAACACAGGAGAGACCAGGATTGAAAATGAGAGAATGATAAAGTGGGATATTTACGAAAGATTACCAACTCAAAATACAAAAGATCAGGGTAACGGTTATAGTGATATCCTCAAGGTTCCTGCTCTGGATACTGGTCTTCACATTCTGCTGCTGCTTCGTCTGATGCCTATGCCGCCATGTTGTAGACTTGACCTCTGCCATGATCAGCTCTAGTTCTTGGTCCTCTCTGCGGCTGATCATACTGTTGGGGCGGAAATGGGGCTCTTCGGTCAATGGGTTCTGGGTTTCCTCTCAGTGGTGGAGCTGGAAGTGCTGGGGGTGTTGGTCGTGTTGGAAATGTTGATGGTGTTGGGTAGGTCCTCTTGAATGGGCAACCACCTGTCAAGTGATTACGGATCCACATACCAAACATAGTCCATTAGCCCTACGGCAGTCGCGTTGGAGGTGTCCGGGCTTTTGGCAGTACCTGCATATCATCTGCTGAGGGGGAGATCGGAATGATCGCTTGACTATCGGCCCGTTGGGGGTCCTTGCTGCTTCTTCTTCGTTCATCAATTGAAAGGGTCTCTTCACTGACTTGTTCTGTACCGGGTTCTCATTCTTCTTCTCCAGTCCTCGTTCTACTTCTCGGGCAATGGAGAGAACCTGGGAGTATGTCTTCAGCTGTTGAGGTATAAGATATATCTGGACATCCATCTTCAGCCCTTGCTGAAATCTGCTTGCCCGTTTCTCTTCGTCTGCCACCATGTAGGGAGCAAACCTGCTGAGCCTCAAGAATTCAGCAGCATATTCATCAACTGATCGGTTGCGCTGCTGCAGGCGGATAAATTGTTCTTCCATGTCCTTTTGAGCTGTTACAGGGAAGAATCTCTCGTAGAAACCCTTTGAGAACTGGTCCTATGTGATGGGTTTCTCCAGTGTTGCTTCTTCCGCCAACCACCATGTTCGGGCCACGTCCTTCAATTGTATTTTGGCCACTTCCACTTGGTTCTCATCAGGGACTCGGGCCGCCTTCAAAAGATCTGTTGTGTCTATCAGCCACTGTTCCGCATCCAGAGGCTTCTCTGTTCCTGAAAAGATCGCCGGCTGTAATCTCCTGAAATCCGACACGTTGCCTGGCCTCTGTTCTCGGGGTGCAACTAACAGTCCTTGTCGTAGAAGCTCTGTCTGCTGTTGTTGACTCTGCATCATCCCTTGAAGTATCCTCATCATGCCATCATTGTCTCTGTTGGATCCATCTTGAGAAGTACCAGCACCATTACGTGTTCCCCGTCTTTCCATATTTGAGTTGGTTGAAGTGGGTAACAAGAAGAAAGAGATAACTGGAAGGTAAAAGATTGAATGTCTCAGGATTCAAGAAATGGATCAGAAGGAAGGGATAGATAACTCTGCACTTGTAGTTGGATTGTATAACCAGGACTCTTGTATTCCAGTTGCAAATTTCTTTACCATTAATTTGCAATCTGGACATACTGAGGATGCGAGAGCCTAGGCTCTGATACCACCCTGTAACGCCCCGATCCTGCGGGTACGGAGACGTTACTGCGACGTATATACGCAGGTCAGAAATACCCTCACGTATATACGCTAAGCATCAGTACAGGCAAGAATCAGAGTACGGAAGCAAGCGGTGCATTATACATTCCAACATACGTAAGTACAATTACAAAGTTATCACCAGAGGTGATAAATATTACAAGAATATTACATCACCTAATAGGCGCAAATGCGAGAATACAAAGATATGTACATGTATGAACAGTACAAAAGGGCGCTCACGAGATAGCTGGAGAAGCCGCGAGCCAACAGGGGGAGCAAGGATGGGACTGGAGCTACAACTGATCTGTCTGCTCCACAGAAGTAAGCTTGGTCCTCAGCAGGAAGATCTCCTTCGGTCCAAGCTCCAGGACCTGGACATGAGGATCCAGAGGAGTCAGAACTCCCCCAGCGAGTGGTGAGGCAAAAGCCAGATGGCGTGCTGACATGGGTACAAGAGTATCGAATAAAACCGAATCATAATCATGCAAAAGCAGATAGATGCATAACAAGTGGTATCAAGCAGGGAATACTCATGATATGATAAAATAAGGGAAAGTAACGAGACGAGAAATAAAGTAGATAGGACGACACCAGTTATCTCCTAAACTAACATAAAACCGATAAAAACCAATAAAACCGTTTACAAGTAAAACCGATCACACAAGCTTAGGTCACGGCTCCATGAGACTGGTACATCGAAGGAATAATCCAAACAAGGAAACCCTCATTTATATACCTTTATCACATGTCACCGTAATCCAAGCGCATACGACCCGAGTTACAAAACAACACAACAGTTTATATTAGCATATTATTATAATTGGGGCCGTCTAAGTTCCAAGTTTCAGTATGTGTCCCATTCCACATACTTCCACTCACAACTTATATAGCAAGTTACTTGGAAACTGATAAAGTTCGATGAATCATGTTTCGGATGGGCCCCGTACATGCCCGGGACAACGGTTCAGGAGTATCCGGTGCTGAACCGGAACGTACCGCTAGGTACCGGGACTTATGGTCGCCCGAACAGGAATAGAGTATCGCAGATCCCATAGAAATAGGCCTAGGGCGTGTGCATACCCGGCAGGAATAATCAGGAGTAGGGGTGCCAGCACACCCCACGGAATCCCTGGTGGCCGCCAGGTGATCCCTCAAGTATTTGGCCACGCGCGGCTCGATAAGACCACCATAAACATGATTAATCAGGGCCCATCAGTTTCGCCCAAACCAGGTGCAAGTTGTCTACTTATAATAATTTATCCAGTAATAATGTCCACAGAGTATTCATAGTAATCTCATTACAGGGATCCACAGGAGTAAAGTCAGGAGCCTCCCTATTTCAGGGGTTCAAGTATCAACGTGTCAAGAAGCAGGTGGTAAATCATATGCCGGCAGTAAGTCATGCTAGGTGATAGCACATTAGTTGTCAAGTATGATACAGACAGATGTATGTCAACAGTTAATATAGCAAGCATATACATCACAATACCAAACGAGAACACCGATATAAATACATAATGTTATGTAAGTCAACCCGACGATGCGGGAAAGTCCAATGAGAAAGCGAGAACACTCGCCTAAAATTCTGGAAAACACTGTGAAATCCCAAGTTCTGGAATCCAGGTAATCAACGCGTCAAGGCGTTCAAATAACAAGGGGAAGAGAATGGGGACGCGGGAATCGCAAACGCGGGAGACGCGCTGCGGAGATGTCACAAACGCGGGATTCGAGTTTAAGTCAGGACGCGAGGAGAACGTGGACGCGGACGTGGGTCTGCGTCGCGTTAGCACAAGAAGAACACAGACGCGGCATGGGTTCCGCGTCGTGCTGATACGAGGAGGACACAAACGCGGGCCTGGACTCCGTGTTGCGTCGATACAAGAACGTGAAGGCCGCGTTACGGAATTGCCTAGACGCGGGGTGAGATCTGCGTCAGCAATTAAAACAGAGGAGGGAAGATGATTTCGGGGTGGTGGCGTTTAGTGTTTGTCGTTGCAATTGACACCGGAAAGATTACCGGAATAATCGTGAACGATTACCGAAATAATCACCGGAGCCGGAATGATCACCGGAATAATCGTGAACGATTACCGGAATGATCACCGGAGATATTACCGACGAAGAGGAGCTCGGCCCCCAATCCTAAGGAGGTGGCCGGCCCTTGAGAAGATGATGGGGTGGCAGCCGGCGGCGGCCGGAGGTGGTCGGAATCCGGTAGCCCAAGTGATATGTGGAGAGGTGCAAGTCTAGAGAAAAATGAAAGATTGGAGTTTTGCAAAAATGGTTTCGGAGAGCGAAGTAATAGCTCGTCGGAAAGAGCACGACGAGGAGATGAAGACGGCGCGGTCGCTAGTGGCTAAGATGGTGTATATGGTGGTGGAGAGGGTGGAGAAAGTGGTGGTGGAA
Organism: Agave tequilana; assembly: GCA_038442645.1. Taxonomy (NCBI): domain Eukaryota; kingdom Viridiplantae; phylum Streptophyta; class Magnoliopsida; order Asparagales; family Asparagaceae; genus Agave; species Agave tequilana. The sequence goes on along the minus strand of JAVJIF010019661.1, from coordinate 65,999 downwards.
ATGGGTTACTTTGGTGTTTTATGGTGGAAAAGAGGAAGAAGAAGATGATATGGAGGTGTTGTTGTTGTTGGAAATGGAGGAGGAGATGAAGGAGAGGATGATGGTGGAATTTGTGGTGAAAATGAAGGGAAATGGTGGAGAAAATGGGTGGCCAAAGGGAGGCAAGGCTTTTAAGGAGCAGCCATGGCTTTCTCTGGCTGCATGCTGCAAAGTGAGAAGAAGGAAAAAAAGTGAAAGAGAGAGAAAGAAGGAAGGGTGGGGTGGTTATATATAAAGGGAATTAATAATTACTATTTTGACTTTGGAATTCCCTTTGAATAATGAGACTTGCGTCTCAAGGAACAACTTGCGTCCAAGAGAAAAGAAGAGACGCGCGTCCAAGAGAAAGGAAAAGCCGCGTCTGGCAATTGCCAGACGCGGGAAAGAAACCCATGATTGGAAAAATGCAAGAGTTGTGTTTTAACAAAAGGACAAAAGTCATAATGACTTGATTGGAGTTGATTAGCAGTGCATTAAATGCGGCATGGGGAGGATCTCTGCATTGAATGCAGAATCCTAGGTTGATGAGACTCGCGTTTAGCGAGGAGAGAGAAAAGTGGGAAAATATCTGGATACTATTCCGGTATCTGGGAAAACACCGAAAACTCTGGAAAAGTCCAAAAAATAAAATAGCTTGGAAAGCTTCCCAAAAATTCTCAAAAATAATAAATATTATAAAAAGATTTTTGATGAAATCGGTTTTCAGAAATTCAATCTTATTTTCAAAATAAAAATCATAAAATCAACCGTCAATATCGGTCTACACCGGTTTGGCCGGATTTTGATAAAATCTGAAAAATCCCAAAAAATGCCTGAAAAGAGAAAATATAATTTTAAGAAGTAATACAAAAGCGGAATTTAGAAATTTGATTCCAATTATAAATTAAAATTCCTGGAATCAACCAGTGATACTGGCCGACACCAAATCCAGTGGAATTTTGATAAATTTAGAAAATTCTCAAAAAAAGTATTTAGATAGAAAATATGATTTTAAGAAGTTACAGGAAAGCCGTTTCTTAAAATTCAACTCCGTTTGTAAATTAAAAATCCGAGAATCGGTCAGCAGTATCGGTCGACCCCGGTTTGAAGATTCATAATTTAATTCTGGAAAATTCTAAAAAATCATAGAAAATCCAAAATATTAGAAAATGATGTTTAAAACTGAAATCGATCAAATCGGAATACCAGAATGTCCAAATCGAGCAATACTCTAGGATCGGGTTCCTGGTTCAGATTAGGGCTGACTCCGAGTTCACGAATCCAGATCCAAGGCAAAACGATCATGTAAGCATCTCATAATACAAAACAAGTGCAGAAGGTAAAATCGAAAAAATACGACTGAAAAATCTGAATACGCAACTATGTACGTATTCCGGAAGCGGGGTGTTACACATCACAACCCAACTCAACAAATAAGTGCAAGCTACACTTAAACCATCAAAACTAAAAGTAAGCATGGAGTAAAGTAATGTTAGCTTGTTAGTGGTTAGGAAGTTAGAGTTAGATCCATCATCATGAGCCATCAATGGCTCTTGCAAGAGCAAGGCCAAAACGAGGCTATTATATTCATGTGGATTATCAAATAAGAAGTTAGACTAGTCGGTAGTTAGTAGTTAGTTGCCATGAGAGAAAAGTTAGCTACACATGTAAAAGAGATTAGAGACAAGAAAACATAGAGAGGTAAAGAGAGCACCTTTCATAGATTGTCACCTTCTATTACAAGCACTCTTACATTCCAAGCATGTACCACTCTCTCTCCCTATTACAAGATCTACAAAATGAAAAATACAATGGAGGAAGAAGAACTAACCTAAACTAAACTACCCTAAATTACAATATGAAGATGAAACTACTCCTAAAACTCTGTATATCCTTGCTCTGGAACCCCAGGGTGGGTATTTATAGGCATCAGGGGAACAGGGGGCCAAGGGACAAACCCTGGCCCGAAGCGGCGCACGCGTCGCGGCCGTACGGCCGCGAAAACGCGGACAGAGCCGCGTTTTCATGGCCATAAAGTGGCCGCACGCAGCCCTTTTTGTCTCCTTTCAGTTCTGGTCTCCGGTTTTTGGTTTGCAGCCCCTGGTTTTGACAGAATCAGCCTCCTAGGTCAATGGCTATCTTAATGGGCTTTAATCACCAATTAAATGGTGATTTAGGTCTTCTTCTCCATTGCACACCATGGACCTAGGATCAAGCAAGTAAAGCTTTATTAGTAGAATTTAATATGAAATCAATATGAAGATGTGATACAAATTATGCAAAATTAGAGACTAATCACATCGGTCGGCGAGCGGCGGCACCAGCGAGGAGGCGGCGGTGGCGGTCGTCGTTCCAGAGAAGAGAGAGGGAGAGAGAAAAACAGAGAGGGGGAGAGAGAGAGAGAGAGAGAGAGAGAGAGAGATGTGAGTAAGGGGTGATAGGAATATCCCACGTGGGCGTAGGTGGGTGTTGGGGTGAAACCAAGGAAAAAAGAAAAAAAAAAGAAAGAGAAGATTCCAAATAATAATAATACTATTTAATGTTCAAAAAATATCGGCTAATTCATAAAAATCTCCAAAATTATCTAGAGGTAGAAAACATCCTCCTAAGGAACAATATGAAATCAATTTTTAAAAATTTGATACCATTTTCAAATTAAAAATCCTGAAATCAACTGGTGATACCGGTCGACACCAAATCGGTCGAATTTTGATAAATTCATAAAAATTCTCAAAAATGTGTTAAGATAGAAAATGTGATCTTGAGTAACAATATGAAAGTACATTTTAGAAATTCAACTCTATTTGTAAATTAAAAATCTGAGAATCGATCGACGATACCAATAGATACCAATTTTGAAGATTTTGTAATTTAATTCAAAAAAATTATAAAAAATAAAAAATCTAAAATACTGGAAAACAGAATTTGAAACTGAAATCAGTCAAATTTGACTACCAGAAATGTCAAATCGAGCAGTACACTATGATCGGGTCACCGGTTCAGACTTGAGCTGGCTCTAATTCTGAAAATTCAGTTCTGAAAAGCAATAACATGAGAAATCATACAATAAAAACAAATACAGTATAAATAGAAAAATATGATCAAAAAATCAGAATACATATCTGAGTACGTATTCTGGGAACGGGGTGTTACATAATAAGAAAAATCTTTATGATAAAGCAGTGAATTGAAATGGACGTATTGTTTGGATCTTGCCTTGTTTGTTTTTTCTGATTGTCTTTTGTTGGATATTGTTGATGCTTAAGAAAGGCAGGCATCCTCCCAAAATACAGTTCAGCAACCAATCCGAATGGTGTTTAACTTGCCTACATGTCCAAGATATAGATAGGCCAAAGACTTGCTAAAAAACAACCGAAAAGGACTAGGCTTAGCTTCACTCAAAGCAAGCCTTGCTAGCTTCGCATGAGGCTTCCTTGAACTAGCTTCGCATGAAGCTCAAACTAGCTGCACGCGAAGCTTCGCCCGCACAGTGGTCTAGCTTAACAGAGTTCTGCTGCGAACTCTGCCAGGTCCTCTGACCGTTTTTTAGATCCCTTATGTGGGGATTAACAGTTGAAATTCCACTTTAATAGTGGAGTTAGTTGTCTTAGTGGGTGTTTATACCCGCCCACTTGGTCCCACAATAAGTGCAGACCTGCAAGCATGTTCCAACACCCTAGCTTCAGTAGAAGCTCCTTTTTAGCTTCGTCGTGAGGCTATATCAAGCCTGACGCGAAGTTAACAGGCTAATTCAGCCTTGCTGAATTCAAGGGGGTGGTTATACCCTGTTTGGCTATAAATAGCCCTTGCAAGATGAAGCAAGGGCTGAAAAATTTTCAGATCTAGGAGACCTTTAGCAAAGGGTATTCTCTTGCTTCCAAGTTTCCAAAGCTCTAAAAACTTAACTCTCTTTCATCCAGGGTCCCAACACTCTAAGTCTTCCATCTTCCGAGGATTTTTGAAATCAGGCGAGAAGGAAACTCTCCAGGGAAGGCTTGAACATCTAACTGATTGTACCATCAATGGGATAAAGTGATCGCGCGCTGATCGGATTCCCACCAGCATACTTCCCCAGAATCTTGAGAAGAGGAATACTTGTAAATTTTTGTTTCTTTTACTTTTAATCTTTTTCAAATCAATACAAAAAGTTTCCTCCGATTCTCGATGAAAAATAAGATGAAAACTCTGCTGGGAAAAGTCTTCTTTCGCAAAAAAGTGATGATGTTGCAATGTAATAGTCAGAATGTTGAACCATTATCGTTGAAACTTTGATCATCCACTTTGACCAAGAGAAGTTTAAGGAAATCCTCTCTCAGGGTGGTCCAGTACTCCATGCACGGAAGCACAGGAGGTCACCGTAGGCAAAGTTCCAGTGGCTACAGATCAAAAAGCAGCTCGAACTGAGGCTGTATTTAAGCCTATACCAACTGCGCGTGCAGTTGATCAAACCTCGCTCCAATTCCCCTTAGTCTCAATCGAGGCAAACTTGACTTCCCGTCAACATGTTGGCATTTCATGCAAGGCCAAACAGGTTTCACCCGAACCTAAGACTGCTTAGGGCAAGCAGATCTGGAGGGCGAAGTCAGGAGCTTCTCCGCACGAAGCTTCATGCGAAGCTAAAGCTCAACCTTGCCTCTTACACGAAGATAAGGGCAAAGCACCCTAAGTGTTGATAGCGTTGCTTATGCAGCTTCAACACAAGGTGCTCAAAGTTCCCTTAGTCGCAAGGCTAAATTAGCAGCACGATGCAGCGCTAGACGCGAAGCTTCTTTAGCTTCACCTAACCAGAGAGCGCTTGTTTCCAGCACTAAGTTTGCTCCTTTGAGCAAAGTTAAGGGAGTACCTCCAATGTTAATAGCATTGCTTTTGCTGCTTCAGCACTTAGGGATGCTAACAAAGTTCATAGCTGCAAGATTAGTACTAAAGCAATGTATAGTGCTAGTTATCTTCGCCACCACACGAAGATCAAAGAACCACTGTTGGCTAAAAGTGAAGCTACTGTAGGTTCGCTCCCAACACTTTCTAGCGCTAAGCTCGCACTTGGGCGGAGCTAAAAGTTTAGTTTTGTCAAGCGAAGCTAATGCTACGAGTGAAGTTGTTTTAACTTCACTTGTAGTCAAAAAGAGAAACTTCAAAACTAGGGTTTCCAGCTTGAACAACCTAGTACACGAGCTCCTTGAGACTCTGTACTAGAGCGCTTAATCTCAGTTAACCTGATTTACGAGAGTTCTTAAACAACAAATAAAAGTTCTGCTGTGAAGAACAAAGTCATGCTTCTTCCTCCCACTGTAAACAAGCAGGGTTCCAGTTGGTGACGGTCCATTCAATCCATTGCCGATTAGGGCCAGTCCCTATCACTCCTCCAGCCTGACAGTCGGTGTTCAATTGACTATCAACTCAGGCGCCTATGAAGCCTAAGAAAAAAAAGAAAGCACAAAATGTTCCAGATCTCTCCTCAACATCTGTCAACATGATAGGAAGAGGACGTGAGCTGCTCAAGACCAGATGACGGAGACCTGATACTAAGTCTCCTTCGTTCAGTTCTCCAGATTCAAATTATAGTCCTGGCTTGGGCCAAGTCTTAGTGGGGCAAGAGGGTGCGTTTCGAGGCACACGATCTAGGGTAGCAATACCCTATAACTACAAACAACCATCCTTTTCAATTGGAATAATGTCATCAGAACCATTGAGAGGTCTCTTCCAATGGTCTGATAATGAGGGAGAAGCTAGCAGAAATGCCTCTTCAGCCACAGTCAGCTCCGTGCGGACAGGTAGAGTGTCGGCTAATATAGCCGACAATAACAATAATGATAATGACCTTCGTCACCGCTTGGAGGCGCAGGAGCAGACATCCAGAGCTCAACATGAAGCTCTAGATAACATCCAACAGATGTTGAACCAACTCTTGATGAATATGAACAACAATGACACAACAGAATCATGAGGAGGAGGAGCACAACAACAACACCGAACCTCCTAAAAAGGAAAGATCAAAGGAGGACTCGTCGCTGGATGCTAATGTACTTAAAGGTATAGAAGCACAAATTGCATCTCTGATGCAAAGAGATGAATTGAAGAAAGTCGGAATGACACGCCCTTACCCATTTGAATGGGACTCAGTATCGTACCGCAAAAGTTCAAGCCACCTACGTTACACATGTATGTTGGCAAAAGTTCACCGAACCAACACATATATTACTTCCAGTCCCAGACTGAAAATGTAATAGATAATGACACTATCATAATTAGATTGTTTATTGGTACTCTCAAAGGAGTGGCTTTTGACTGGTTCAGGAGCCTTCCACTGGGTTTCATCATTCTTAGATCGATCTGGAGATTCGGTTCCTTTCTCGCTTCTATGAGGATGATACCGAGATAACCATGGATAAGCTCCTTTCACAGTGCAAAGTAAGGGAGAATCAGTTCGTGATTACATTGAGAGATTAGGAATCTATCTTGATGTGGTCAGCAGAGGGATGCCATTGCATATGTTGTTGCAGGACATGTAAGCACAAACTTCTGGACCAAGTAGAAATTTGCATGGGGGTTGTTAAGCCCACATTAGAAAGAGCTTATTGAGCAAGTGAAATGCTGTGAAGTCGGCCTAAAAAGTTTGAGCCTTCCAATGCTTAAGGGCAATTGGGAGGTAAACAACAAAGGATGTGGTGAAGTAGCACAGTCTCCCAATCAAGAGGGAAAGAAATCATGTCTATGGAGTTGTTAGGAGCAACCCTACCAAAATCCAAGGAGAGTTGCACCAGTAATCAGTAGTTCAAGTTTCCTCCGAAACAGTACTCCTTCAAAGATGAGCAGGTAGTTACAATTTTTTACTTGCTCCAAAAGGGTGATACGTTGAAGTTGCCAGAGGTTCGACGCCCTTATGAAGTAGGACACACGAACGATCCTAACTATTACCTCTTCCATAGGATGGTTCACCATCCTACCAACAAATGCTTTGTCGTCAGGGACAAAATTTAGGCTCTGATTACATTGGAGTTCTAACTTTGAAGTCAGAATAGAAGAAAGTCACTGCGAACATGGTGATTCTTGAATTCGACACTTTTTCAAAGATCACTGTCCCAGACAGACATGCTCCAGCCTCAGAGGCACGACTGGAGGTAATTAATCCTTCAGCAAAGCAACAGAAAACTAAAAGCCTCATTCTAATGACAATAAAGTCCAGGGAAATCATGTGGGTGCACCTGGATCTTGCCAAAGATGAGCAATGGGACTCAAAGGAACCCAAGCTCAAGAGGAAATCTCACAACATCATTTTTGTCTTGCCAAATAATGACAACATAACAATAGCTTCTCTCAGTAACTCAGAAGATGAGAAGTATGCTTGGAAGCAGAGAACGTTGCACCTCAACCAACAGGTACTCAGTCTGAAAAATCTTACCTAAGACAGTACGAGAAGATCACTGACGAGACACAACAGCCAACGATGTTAGAGGAAGTACTTGTTTTGGCTTCAGCTCCTACACCAGAAAAGGAAAAGTAGAAAGAAGTCTGATTTGACTGAATATTAAGAAAACTTTTAGTTTAGGACATGATGCCCCTTTCTGCTTTAATATTTTGGCACAATTAGCTAATATTCCAGCTCGAATCACTATACACGAGCTGCTTCGCCTCTCGAAGGAGACAAGAGAGGGACTCAGAGATGCACTGGCTAATTCAGAATCATTTCTGATACATATGTTGGAGGCCTCTGAAGATGACTGTCAAGCCCTGTGCCCTGAATGTCATCATGTACAGCCAAAAGTGCCTGCCATCACCTTCACTGTTGAGGACATGCTCCTCAAATATAATAAACATAATTGACCCTTGTATTATACTAAATACATAGGCTCGACATGTATTAAGAGGATACAAGTTGATCTAGGATTTGCACTCAGCATCATCCCTAAGGCTCATCTACTTTCTTGGGATACCGCTGAGTAGATTGTCAGCAACGACTACTACGATATATAGTTTCAATGCCGGTAGTAGTCACTTATTGGGAAAGATTCAGCTTTGCAGTCAAATTGGGATCACAAATCAGAAGTGACATGTTACGTCATCGATGCTGACACATCATACAATCTACTGCTTGGGCAACCTTGGATTCACGCTTATTGGATCATTCCTTCTACTCTGAATTAGTGCTTCAAATACGTTAATGATAATAATATGGTGCAAATGGTATTTGCTGAAAAGCAACCGTTCAAGGGGTAGAAAACTACTTTACTCTCCTTTACCAGGAATCCAACAAAGTAGCAAAAGAACCGTTGCCTGAAGATGTCAATAGCGGTAATCAAGCAGATTCAGAGCCAGCAGAAAACACGCCAGCTACTTTTGCTTTCAAATCAATTATAGCATATTTAAACGATCCTTAATATAACAATCCCACTGATGATGATGGCGAATGGGTGATTAATGAGAGTATCACTTTTGATTATCATGTGAGTGTTGATTTGTTTAAATCTGCAGATGATACCTCCCTACACATGCCCTTGTCCATGTTAAGCATGACAAGTTACACATGAAAAGAATGGTGAAGGATCTGTCTTTGTGGTCCTCCCATCCAAGAAGAATCAATCACCGATAGCATTCAGTAGGATTCAGCCCTGATTTTTGTAGTTATAGACTCGGGTTCAGCTCCCGCAGTTTTTCATTATGCACGATCAGCAACATTATATGATGAGAAGAATGGGCTATGATCTACAGCGTGGTAATGGCTTGAATTTCAAAAAGGGACGGCGTGGTCTTCTATTAACCTTCTGATCGGTCGCTGATATTGCATATTCATGTCACATTCTCATACTTATTATATAAGAAACTCTGCTTTTAATCCTAATTATTTTCTAATTTATATACAGGCCCATTGCTAAAGAAAAGAAAGAGAAATGAGCCCAAAAGCCCATCAAAATTCTGATTTAATTCAGAATTAACTCGAAAATCCAAAATCAGGGTAGATCATGGCGAATCAGAGAAGTTGAAAACTAGTTAAAATAAATCTTTCAAAATTAATTGGTTAAAGCTAAAGATCAAAGGCAGTTTCGTCAAATTCAGAAGCTGAAATAGGAATTCCAGAACCAGATAAAGTCAAATCACAAGACCAGGAACTGTACGCCCCCGGGTGTGGCCATCTTGCCACACCCAGGTCGTGAAAAACGGGGCGAAATCTGCATTTTCATGGCTTTGTTAGAGAAGTTTGGGGAGCATTTGCTCCTCTATCTTCGTACGCTCCTCCCGTGGATTTTGCCTATAAATACTGGGTTTTTCAGATATCACAGAGAGCGACCATGCAGAGATAAATTCTAGGCCAGTTTTTTATTCTTTTAGTGTAAGTTTTTTTTTTTTTTTTGTAATTTTCAGTTTTCATTTATGTAATTCAGAGGAGATCAGAGTTTCATAGGAGAATGAGAGTGAAGCTTGTGCTGAGAGTGACACCGATGTAAATTGTTCTTCTTTTTCTTATAGTTACAATATTGATTCTATAGTTACATTTTATGTTCTTCTTAATTTTTGTGTTCTTCTTCTTATTTTGTACTTTTCTTCTTTGTACCAATTGCTATCCAAGTGAGTTTTATAGCATGAAAAGAGTCTTGCCTTTGCGAGTGCCACCGATAACTCATGATGATGGATTTTAGTCTCAGTCTGTATCATTTCATATTTGTGTTATCTTGATGATGTAATGTGAAAGAGACGAGAATCAACTGTTATGGGCTATGCGCTGATTGTCTCCACTTCAAGGTAACATCGTCGCCATAGATTCAAAGGAAGTATTTGGCCAGAGGAGGTAAGTATTTCTTTTTGGTTTAACTTTCTTTATTTTAATTTTTAGTTTAGATCAACAACACCATCAATTCTCAACTCTTTTATCACTCTTTTCAATTTTTTTTGTTATACCCATTTTCTATTTTCTCCACCTCCTCAATCTACCACTTTTTGTTGACTTACATGTAACTTGTTTTTCTCTTTTCTTTTTAAGAACTAAAAAAGATTTTTATCCATTCTTTGTAAACTAAAAGAGAAACTTACTAAAAAGCTTCCATCGCTAGTCTCTCCTTGTAGATCACGACCCGCATAGCCACTTGTTATCGTGATAGTATTGAGTACTTGCACTATTTATTTTAAGTTCTGAAATTCTGTATTTTTGTGTGCAGTAGAAACCTCAATCAAATTTTGGCCCCATTACCAGGGAAGGACGATAAGTTATTCTGTTTTTAGATTTATATTTTTGTTAACTTTCTTTTTGTTCTTGGTGTATAGGTTTAACAAGGAATATTTTGCTGTAGTGCACATATAAGTGGCCTTGGACTCTACTCTAGAAAGCAAAGCCCAGAAGCCCTCAGCTTTGCTACATTCCAGTGGCAATCTGAGTGAACTAACCTATATTTTTGTAGGTTGGTTGAATTTCAAAGCTAAAATTCTGTAGCTATTTATTTTTTTGTTTGTCTCACTGTACATCCTTTCTAACTTTAACAGTAAAATGATATTTGTTAAATGCTAAAAAATGGTTTAGACTTTACATTTAGGCACGTATCTAATTCGTTTACATTTTATATTACTGTGAAGAGTGCTGGAGCAAAAGGTACGTATGTATAGCCATATAGTTTAGGAAACATTCTTGAGTGATTATTTGCTCGTTGAATGTTACGTTTCTATATCCTGCACACTTTGCACAATCAATCTTAAGGGCTTGTCCTATAAATAGATAAGATGGGAAAGTCATCACCCTCTCTTAACCCACAAACAATCTCCTCACTTATAACCAATCCTAACTAAAACTGAGTAGACGTTGGCCCTAGGGACATCTCAAACTCAATAGGAGACTGACCTAAGGGGGAAGTTGATTAGAATAGAATTTGACTCTTTCCAAGTCGGTGTTAAAGGTTGGGGATGAGGGGCGAAACCCTGAAGGTTGGTGGTTTGGCATAATTAGGCCCATTGCTTAGGCATGGATACCTCCCACTGATCTTGCCCCTATCTGGCCGATTAACTTGCATCAGATTCAGCAATATACCCCCTGTGGGACAGTCTAACAAGTTAGGAGTCATTTAGGTCTAAGGTTTACCCTAACTTAGATTAGATTTTTTTTCTTTTTGTTTGTTTATTTGTTTGTTTCTCCTTGTTTCATTTTGATAATTCTTATGTGATATTCTTATAACAACAATTTTAATGGTAATCCATATTTCATCCTATTTGACTCAGATAATTTCAACCATATTTTTTACAATATAAACCAACCAAATACACTGGGTTGGACTTATCTGAATCAATACAACCCATGCCCCCAATCTTATGACCATAATTTCTAAAATAATTTCAACTCTTCAAAGAGTCAACGGGGATTCACCTCGCCTAAGTCCAATTTTCAACTAACTTGTCCTCCTTATCCAACTTGTCCACAATTTTTACAATATTCATTCCCCTCTTTTGCTTCCTATACTTCTTTTCTAGACCAACCTATTGAAGAAAAATCCAAGCTAGAAAAGAGTATAGAAGTCATGCTAGAGGCCGAACAAAAATTTCAGACCTCCCCAATTCCACAATATTTTCAAGATTCATACTCAGTTCCACCAGTTCAAAATAGAAAACCATCAATCTTGGAAATGATTATGCGTGAGTCCGAGCAACAGTCACGAAATCTGATGGACTCACGATTTCACCTCAAATTTCAAAACAAAACTTCATCTTTTCAAGTCCAATCGTAACAAAATGATGAGCCAATCGACTATGAAAAGCTGCTTGAAGTTATGACTCAGGCTCAAATAACTTATAATCATGACATAGATATATAATGGTCAAACTCTCCATTCTCACCCTTTGACCATTCCTGATGTCGCTAACCATTCTGTTAGAGCCAAAGAATCATGTTGTTTTGGAAAACAAGATTCCATTTCAGCATACCCATTTGAACTTGTCCAAACTCCAAATTTTGGAAACCACATTGATATTTTGGCAAGTTATTCCTTTCTGAAATTGAACTTGAGAATGAATATGATCCTGAACCTCAACTTGGTAATTCAATTCTACTTCTTGATTCAATAATGACTCCGGTATCTTCACCTGATTTTAATTCTTCTCCAGAATCCACATCAGATCCTGTACATGTCCATCGGGAAATTGAATCACCAATCTTTTATGATCATCATATTGAACTGACCAATTTCACACTTTTGAAAGTCCTATTGACAAATTAGCAAGTTCTCATTTTTACGAAATTGAACTCAATGAAGAATGTGACCTTGAGTCTTAAATTTATGGTCCAGTTTAAATTTCTGAATTAATATTGACTCTTATTTTGCTACCTGATTGAGCAATATTTTAGAGTCAGTTTTGATTCCCATACATGTCATTCTTAAACTTGAATCACCAATCTTAGAAAGTCACATTCCATTATGAGGAAATGAATGTGAACTTCAGTTTCAACTTCTTGATTTGGACCCACTTTCTGAACAAATTTTGACTCCTGAACCATTACTTGACTTCAGCCATTTTCCTGAGTCGATTGTAGTTTATGCCCTTCCGATTCCAGATCAATCATTCCATCTTTTTATACTCCATTTTGGGACAGAGGTGTTAATAATAATTCTCTGAAATTAGTTTGAAATTTTGAAAATTAGATGGAGTAAAATTCTTAATAAAAATCATTCATATATACATCATTTTAGGGGGTTATATTAGAGAAGTTTCTGGTGGGTTCCTCCGAACTTTACGCAAATTAGATTGGACCACATTTCGTGGACCAATAAGACCACCACCGGAACAACCACCTTAAGGTAATATTTTTCTTCCCTTCTTCTTTTTCATGCATCTATACATTAATTCATACATTAAGAACAATGCATGAGATAGTTGTGGGGGAGGTTCTAATATAACGTAGGTTTTTCTTTTATTTTTAAAAAAAAAAAAAATTATTAACATTTTCTTTACTTTAAAAACTTTGGAAATTAGAAACAATATTTTGACATATTTTTTGTAAGAAATTAAGTTAATTTTAAGGAATAGGAGAATCATAATTAGGATTTCTTATACTTGGTCAAAATAAGATTATTTGTTTGATTTTCAAGGTTAGGAAGAAAATTTGAAAAAGTAATTTAGTCTTGATTTTTATCTTGATGATATATGCATGCTTTATACACTTACACACTTAGGATTCAAAAATAAAGATTCTTATGCCTTATAAAAAAAGACATATATATATATATATATAAAATCTTCTGATTCAGCTGAGTATTTGTGCCTCATAAAGCATAAGTATTTACACCTAAAAGCGGTTCATATAATAAAATTCTTAGTTTTGTGGCCTTGTTTGCTCGAGTTCTTAAGTCCTTGGGGTGTTTTCTCACCCGGTGCCGTAAGACCGTCTGATTTGGGAGTCATCGATTAAAGTCTCGTTACATGGGCAGATTAGAAAGCCTAATAGAACTAAGGAATAATATTACCAAAAATAAAAAACTAAAAGAAAAGAAAATAAGGCATAAGAGTTAGAGTTAAAGAACTCCGAGTCAAAATTTCACGGTCACAAAGGTGCATATGACTTAGGGTAAAATAATAGATTATATGAGAAATACAGTTTGACTTCATGCCTTGGTTGATAACAAGGTTTTTGAATTAAGACTAAGTTTAAGAATGAAAAATTCGATTTTTCCTATAACTTATAGATTACTTGAACTGTTACAATAATATTTCAAATATTTTTTTCTTTCAAAATGTGTTCTCAAAATACTAACATTTTTCTCTTTCTTTATGAATTTTGTGGTACAATCCACTGATAATCCTTAAGAGACAAACTCGTCCTCTAGAGGGAAATTAGAGGTTTAACGCTTGTTGAACATTCTTAGTGCAATCGCGTGACCTGCGGAAGTGGTCTAATAATTTTGGTTTAGTTTTGTTGTTTGACTCGAGGACGAGCAAAAGATAGGTATGAGGGTATGATTGGTCGCTGATATTGCACATTCATTGTCACATTCTAATACTTATTATATAATAAACTCTACTTTTAATCCTAATTATTTTCTAATTATATGCAGGTGATAGGTAGTGAAAAATGCATAATTGTCATCATATTTACCATCACATTTGCACATTTATTCATATTATAATGCACATTTATTAATATTTTGTTATTTAATGTGTGCAGGCCTCGAATTATTATTTTAATAATAAATAAAGCTTAAAAGAGCCCAAAAGCCCAGATCCAAGCCCATGTTTGAAGCCCAGGTGCAAAAGCGCAAATATCAATTGTCAAAGTGCAAAAATACAAGGGCTAAAAGTTGCAAATATCAAAGATGAGGGAAGGATAGAATTCTACCTAATCCTAAACTCTTGCAGGATGAGCATAAAAGCCAAAGATAAGAAGGAAATTCGTGGATAAAAGATTTGGGATATTTGAGATCAAGGTAACTTGATTTCTAAGTTATCTCAAAATCCCAAGATGAAGAGCCAGGATCAAACTTCCAGAAGCAAACGCCCAGATGGACGGACCAGGAGAAGCCACGCGCCAAAGCGCGTGGCAATCTGCCACTATACTGCCGCAAAATTGCGGCAAAATCCCAGTTTTTGCGGCAATCCGAGCTTATCCAGAGACCATTTTCGTGGGCGACTTTATCCGGGACTCCTCTACCTTCTGCACCTATAAATACCCCTGCAGTGCAACGTACAGGGCATCCAGAGACGTATTAGGGTTTCTTCTAGCTATTTTCTTTAAATTTCTGCCAGTTTGTATCTCTTGTTCATGTACGTTGTGGAGAAGAAGAAGCCTTTGTAACTGGAGATTATTCTGCAATAAAGGTCACTTTTTGCTTTCATATAATTTTCAGCTATTTTATTTTATTTCTGTGATCTCTCTGGTTTGGTTTCTAATTATCGTTCTTCTGATTTGTTTTCTTTCTTTCTTTCTCTAATCTCTCTTATTAAACAATAAAAAAAATAAATAAATTGAAAAGATAAAAAAAATTATGATGAACTAATTCTCTCTAGTGGTTTGCTGAATTTCTTAAAGCAACCCTAGAGCAGTTAAACATTGGTCGGATGGATGATAATTTTTGAAACCCTAGGTTTAAAGTAGAATGCTTGAAGATTAAACGATAATTGGTGCTCTAATCTAATATCACAACATTAATTAATTCTTCACATTATATCTAAGAACTTTGACAACGCAACCTCAAGGTAAAACTTCTTTTGTGTTGTGCTTAGATGTTAGGATAAAAAGTGTTGGATTTTAGGAGTGATGTTGGTAAGATTCTAAATCTCTTCTCTTGCTTGCATGTCTTCCAAAAAAAAACCTAGGATAAAAATCCATGTATTCCAATATGATGATCAAGAGTATTAATATGCAATAGGGTTGTGGTAGAAGATCAGCAAAACCACGTCTTTAATATCATATTTTCATATCAAATCTAATCTTTTTTCTCTATTTTGAAGATACAGAGGAATCGGGTCGAAACGCTTGCATCGCATCCTTCCCTGAGGATCACGACCCGCTTGAGCCCTTGCTACAGCGGATTCGCATTGAGACTAAGAAATCTAAACTTTCTTTTTATTATTAAAATCTCAATCAAATTTTTGGCGCCGTTGCCGGGGAAGGAACGGCACGATTTCCTCCATCTAATCAATTCTTATTTTCTGTTTGCAGATACAGAAAACAGGAAAAAAAAAGCAGCAGTAAGGACACATAGCTACCCAGTGCCTCTGCCCTCGAAGGCAGAGCACCAGGGCCTACCAATTTACCGCAAAATTGTGGCAAAAGCCGCAAAATTGCGGCAATTGTAGTGAACTACTAACCTGCTTTTCTGCAGGTTGCTCTGCATTGCAAAATTTGCTTACTGCTGTGATTAAATTTCTCTGTTATCACTCTGCAACTGCTAATTAATAACATTAACCCATTTGTTGAAAATAAAAAAAATATTAGACTCTTGCATTTAGGGCACGTGTCTATTTTAATTCTTTTTAATTTGTTGAAGAGTGCTGGCGACAAGGTACGTTTGCATAGCATATAGATTAGGAAACACTCTTGGTTGTTTACTGCTTTCTTGAGTGATTACTTTTCTACAGGTTTACACGTACACTAATTCATCTTAAGGGCATAACCCATAAGCAAGATAAGGTGGGGATTTCATCACCCTTCCTTGGCCCACAAATCATATCCGTCACACTCACAACCCTAACCTTAAGTAAAATTTGACTAGACGTTGGCCCTAGGTTAACTCGGACTCAATAGGAGATTGACCGAAGGAGGAAAATTGTTCGAAATTAACTCTTGTCAAATCGGTGTCTAGGCAGGGGATTGAGGGCCGAAAGCCCGAAGAACGGTGGTTATTTAATTAAGGAACGTCTCTGACGGAAAACCTCCCACCGGTCTTACCACCTACCTGGCCGATTAGCTTGTGGTTAACGTCGACAGTAGACCTCCTAAGGACAGTCTAAAGTTAGGAGTCGTCTAGGTCAAGGCTTACCCTAGATTAGGATTTTGATTGTTTTTCTTTTTTATTGATTGATTGGGTGAACTTATTTGCTAATTGTGCATGCCCGCTTGGTCGAGAGACCCACTTACATCCAGGCTAACTAGAACTAGTTCACCACCCGAGCTCAATCCCGACTCACACATGGCACAACCGCCATCACTCCAAGATAGGATCTATCCTATCAGGACTTCTCTTCCTTCTTGCATCAAGCTTAACGATGAAGGTGTTGACCCATTTGAGCTTAAGCCACAATACATCAACACCCTTCCGAAATTTCATGGACTTGACTCCGAGGATGCATACTTCTTCATAAGGGAATTTGAGGAAGTATGTCTCATGATGAATATTCCTAAGTTAGGAAAAGATGACATCAACTTAGGTTTGTCCCCTTTGCTTGAAGGATTTAGCAAAGAAATGGCTCTACAGTCTAGAGGTCGGTTCTATATCTTCTTGGGATAATTTCGTTAAGGCCTTCTTAAAGAAATTTTATCCCGTTCACAAGACTGCACTGATTAGGAAGAATATCCTACAGTTTAAGCAAACAACAAATGAGCCTTTTTGGAAATATTTCGAACGTTTTAAGGACCTTCTTGCCCAATGCCCTCACCATGGGATAGAGAAATGGCGACTTTGCCAAGTTCTATATGATGGATTAGAATATCAAACTAAGACGTTGTTAGAATCCATGTGCCAAGGAGGATTTATGAAAAAGAACGAAAATGAAGGATGGGAATTGTATGAGGAATTAGCTGAAAATACCATCCAATGGGAACCTACTCCGGAAAAATTTAGGACTAATGACCCTACTTCTTCTAAAGGAGGTATCCATTCCATTGAGGCCAACATAGCAACCGATGCTAAGTTAGCTGCTGTTATGCGAAGACTAGAGGCCCTTGAAACAAAAGAGCCAGTCTCTGTGAACCAAGTCAGCCCAACATCTTCGGCGGGCTGTACTTATTGTCAAGATATGAACCATGTGTTCGAGGAATGTCCTGTCTTTTTCGCGCATCAAAGCTTGCCCGAACATATGAGTGCGGCCTTCACAAGGCCCGCCAACAATCCTTATTCACCCACCTACAATCCTGGTTGGAGAAATCATCCCAATTTTTCATGGGGCCCAAGCAACAATGATCAAATTAGGCCAAATTCTCCAACAATTTCCAAAATCCGCCCTATCAGCAAAGTTTTCCTAGTCAAAATCCTCCACCATCTTTCCAATATTCACAAATGGAAACAAGGCTTTCAAACATGGAAAGAAAGGTGGACACTCTTGTTAAAAGCCATGACACACTAGCTCAAGTCTTGACCAGGATAGAGGTCCAATTAAATCAGCAAGAAAGACAGAGGGGTACCCTACCGAGTCAACCATTGCCAAATCCTAGGAATCCTAGGCCAGCCAATGAGGCTCAAGACCCAAATCAGTGTCATATGGTTCATACACTCAGATCGGGAAAACAAGTTGATAATCAAGTATCCATGCCATCGGATCCATCTCAGCCATCTATTCCATCTAGCTCCACTTCCATTCCATCTAGCTCCACTCCTGTTCCATCCAGCCCCAATGAAACTGAAGCTGAAAAGTCAGCAGGTCAGATGCACCATAGCTCCATTTCCAAATAGGCTTAGAAGCAACAACAATGCACATATGGAGAAATTATTAGTGGTGTTCAATCAAGTTAGGCTCAACATTCCACTTCTTGATGCAATCCAACATGTCCCTAGTTATGCCAAATTCCTTAAGGACATGTGCACCAAGAAAAGAAAGACTAATGTGCCTAAGAAGGTTTTTCTAGCCACTAACATTAGTGAGCTATTGTCCAATCAGATCCCTATCAAGTATAAGGACCCAGGTTGCCCCACCATCTCTTGCACCATAGGTCGAGCCGAAATCAATCGAGCACTCCTCGATTTAGGAGCCAGCATCAATTTGCTCCCTTTCTCTGTGTACCAACAACTTGGATTAGGTGAACTCAATCCAACCCAAGTTACTATTCAGTTGGCTGACCGCTCTATCAAAGTTCCTAAGGGAGAAATCAATGACGTTCTCATACGGGTAGGAGAATTCATTTACCCAGTAGATTTCATTGTCTTAGAGACACAACCTGTGTCTAATCCTAGGTCCCAAACTCCCGTCATCTTAGGAAGACCGTTCCTAGCAACTGCAAATGCAATAATCAATTGTAGAAACGGATCCATGAGATTAACTTTTGGGGATATGACCAAGGAGGTCAATGTTTTCAACCTAGGTAAGCATCCCTACGATGTGACTGACCAATGATTGGTCACTATTGTTTCATATTTAATATCACATTTCCATACTTATTTTAGAATAAAAGCCTGCATTGTCCTAATTAATTGTTTGATTTATTTGCAGGCCCAATCCTAAGGAGATGAAGAGAAATGAGCCCAAAAGCCACCAGAATTCTGAATTAAATCAGAGTTAATTCGCACACATAAAATCAGGGCAAAATCAAGAGGTTGAAACCGGTTGAGAAGAATCCTCTCAGAATCGATCGGTTAAAGCCATGAAATCCAAGGCCATTTCGTCAGAATCTGGAGCTCCAACGACAAAACTAACAAAGGATAAAGTCAGAAGAAGACCCGGACAGACCCACCAACAGGGTGTGGCCACTTGGCCACACCCTTGCCGCGGAAACGCGGCAAAAGCCGCGTTTCCGCGGCAATACTGGGGAGTTACGGGGAGCGTGAACTCCCCCGACCTCCCCGGGATCTTGGTTGTTAGGGTTTCTGCCTATAAAAGGTCATATTGTGCACTGAAAATGAGGCCAATGCAGAGATAGGACTTTAGACTCTTTTTCCATTTCTTAGTTTAGGTTTTCTTTTATTTTTATGTAACTTGTATGTAACTTAGGGTAGAAGAAGATTCATGTAAGTAAGAGAGAGAGGCTGAAGTTGAGAGTGACACCGACGATGTACCCTCCTCCTTTCTTTCATTGTCTCAGTAAGCAATAAAGGTAACATTTGTTTATGTTTGTATCTTTACTTTCCGTTTTATTTTGCTTTCCTCTTCCTCTTCTACTTCACCTTGGTTGTATGTGTTGAGTCTACAAGTGAACTCTAAAGCAAGTACACCGATGCTACGTGAGAGCCAGCGATAGTTCATGAAGACGTTCTCCTCTTTCAAGCTCGCATCACTTCGTTCTTCTTATGCTTGACGATATAATGTGCACGGGGACCGAGTTCGAGTTTATGATCTATGCGTTGAACGCCTCCGAAGCACAAAGGTAGAACTTGCAAAAAGGTTTCCAAGTAAGTCATCACCAAACTAGGTAAGTAATTCTTAACTTTCTTTCTTTTCTTTTATCGCTATAGTATAGATCGCCAACACGATTTCTTTCACCACTTCTTCCAAATCGTTTTCTTTCTTCTCCACTTTACTTTTCGTCGTTTTCTGATTTTCCACCTTCTTCATCTTTCATATTCTTCTAACTTTAACTATACTTTCTTTTTCATTTTCATAACATAAAACAGAGAAGAACCTTCGCTTATTTTCTCAACGATTTCAATAAAAACTGTAAAGCTTCCATCGCAAACCCTCCTTGTGGATCACGACCCGCATAGCCACTTGCTATAGCGGAAGTATTGAGCACTTGCACATTCTCTTCTTAAGTTCTATAATCTCGTATTTTTTGTGCAGGTTTAGCCTCAATCAAATTTTGGCGCTGTTGCCGGGGAGGGTAACATGTTTTTTATTGAAATCTGAATTTTTTTTTTTTTTTTTTGAAATCTGAATTTTTTTTAGAACTAAACGAATTTTCTTCTCTGTTGCAGGTTCAGGGCAAGCAAAGCTAAAATTTAAGGTTGCAGTAACATATAAGTGGCCTTGGGCCTTTGCTATAGAAAGCAGAGACCAAGGGCCCTCTGAATTGCCGCATTTCCACGGCAAAAGCCGCGGATCCGCGGCAAGGACGAGTTGACTACTAACAGATTTTTGCAGGGCTGCTAGCTTTGCAAATTATAGTTTTCTGCAATTATTTATTTCTTATATGCCATCACAAAAAACCTGCTAATAATCAACAGTAAAAAGTTTGTTGCAAAAGTTAAAAATTGATTAGACGTTTGCATTTTAGGCACGCGTTCTTTTCAATTCATTTATTTTTTTTACTGTTGAAGAGTGCTGGAGACAAGGTATGTAAGCATAGCATATAGCATAGGAAACATTCTTGGGTGATATTTGCTTTTGAATGTTACTTTCTTTATCTTGCACACCTTGCACAAAATCATCTTAAGGGCACTAACCCATAACAAGATAAGGTGGGGATTTAATCACCCTTCCTTAGCCCAAAAATCAGAATCCAAGCACTCACTAATCCAAGCCTAACTTAAAATCGAGTAGACGTTGGCCCTAGGGACATCTCGGACTCAATTAGGAGATTATCCTAAGGGGGAAAAATGTGGAATCTAACTCCTGCAAAATCAGTGTCTAGGAAAGGGATTGAGGGCCGAAAGCCCGAAGGTTGGTGGTTATTTAATTAAGGAACGTCTTTGACGGAAAACCTCCCACCAACCTTGCCCTGACCTGGCTGATTAGCTTGTGGTTAAAGTCTACATTAGACCTCCCGTGGACAGTCTAACCAGTTAGGAGTCGTCTAGGTCTAGGTCTACCCTAACTTAGGTTAGAATTTTTTTTTTCCTTGTTTGTTTATTTGTTTGTTTTTCTTTCTTTTTGTTTGTATTCCATTGTGTGATATGGCTTATAATAATAATTTTTCAACTATAATAATAATCCATATTACACATCAAACTCTTTTTCGGATATTACCAACCCGGCATATCATGACTTTAACCAACCTAGTGTGCCGGATTGGTCTTATCCGAATCAATATGACCCATACCCCCCATCTAATAACTATAATTTCCATAATGATTTCAACTCTTCACCGAGTCAGTGGGGATTCACCTCCCCCGAGCATAATTTCCAACCACCTTGCCCTCCTTCTCCACCCAGTCCACATTATGTTCAAGAGTCATACTCAGTTCCACCCGTCCAAAATAGGAAACCATCAATTTTGGAACGGAGTATGCGTGAGTCCAAACACAAATCCCAAAATCTGATGGACTCACAATTTCAATACCACTTCCAAGACAACTCTTCATCTTTTCATCAAAACAATGAACCCATCAATTATGAAAAGATGCTAGAAGCCATGACTCATGCTCAAAATGCTAGAAATCGTGACATAGATATGATGGTCGAATCTCTACGTTCCCACCGTCCTGATGTCACTTACCATTCTGTTAGAGCCAAAGAGTCATATTGTTTTGGAAATCAAGATTCTATTTCAGAACAACCATGTGAACTTACCCAAACTCCACATGATAGTGATAGTTTGGCTAGTTTTCCTTGCCCTGAAATAGAACTTGAAAATGATTATGATCCTGAACCCCAACTTAGTGATTCAATTCCATTTCCTGATTCGATTATGACTCCGGTATCTTCACCTGATTTCGATCTTTTTCCCGAGTCAACATTGGATCCTGTACCAATCCATAATGAAATTGAATCACCCATCTGTGAGGATCATATTGAACTTGACCAATTATACACTCTTGAAGATCCTATTGACAAATTGGCAAGTTCTCAATTTTTTGATATTGAAGTCAATGAGATATGTGACCTAGATTCTCATATCTGTGATCCAGTTCAACTTTCTGAATCAATCTTGACTCCTGTTGTGTTACCAAACTTGAGTAATGTTTTAGAGTCAGTTTTGATTCCTCCACCTATCATTCATGAACTGGAATCACCCACATTAAGTCACATTCCATTATTAGAAAATACATGTGGACTGGAGTTTCAATTTCTTGACTTGGACCCAATTTTTGAAGCTATTTCGACTCCTGAACCTTTACTTGACTTAAGTCACCTTCCTGAGTCGGTATTAGTTCCTGTCCTTCCTGAGTCCAAGTCAATTGTTCTATCATTTCATACTCCATTCTGGGACGAGGTGGTTGACAAATTTGACTCCGAAATCAATTATGGAATTTGGAAATTAGATGGGGTTAAATACTTAATAAAAATCCTTCAGGGATACACAATTTTAGTGGGCCATATTAGTGTAATTGCTGGTGGGTTCCTTCGAGACCCAAGAAAAGTTGATTGGGCCATGTTTCGTGGACCAATCAGACCACCACCGGAACCACCACCTTAAGGTAACCATTTTCCTTCCCTTTCTTCTTTTTCATGCATCTATGCATTAATTCATACATTGAGGACAATGCATGAGATAGGTGTGGGGGAGGGTCTAACATAACTTTTCTTTTTCTTTAAAAAAAAAATTTAAAAAAAAAAAATTAACATTTTTCTTTACTTTTAAAAACTTTTTGAAAAATAGAAACAATATTTGACTTATTTTTGTAAGAAATTAAGTTAATTTTAAGGAATAGGAAAATCCAAATTAGGATTTCTTATACTTGGTCAAAATAAGATTATTTGTTTGATTTTTAGGGTTAGGAAGATAATTTGTCAAAGTAATTTAGTCTTGATCTTTACCTTGATGAAATATGCACACTTCATACACTTACACACTTAAGGTTCAAAAATAAAGATTCTTATGCCTTATAAAAAAAAAAATATATATATATATATATATAAATATATGAATAAGTCTAATTATCGATTAGCTAGGTGCTTTGGCCTAAGCAAGCCTTAGTATTTATGCTAAAGATAATTAGATAAGTTTGAAAGAAAAAAAAAAGAAGAAAAAAAAATGAATAAATCTAATTATTGATTAGCTAGGTGCTTTGGCCTAAGCAAGCCTTAGTATTTACGCGAAAGATGATTAGATCCTCTGATTAAGCTGGGTATTTGTGCCTAATAAAGCATAAGTATTCACGCCTAAAAGGGATTCATATAATAAAATCCTTAGTTTTGTGGCCTTGTTTGCTCGAGTCCTTAAGTCCTAGGGGTGTCTTCTCACCTGGTGCCCTAAGACCGTCTGGTTGGGAGTCATCGATTAAAGGCTTGTTACATGGGCAGATTAGAAAGCCTAATAGAACTAAGGAATAATACCACACAAAAAAAAAAAAAAAAAGTATATATAAATAAATAAGGCATAAGAGTTAGAGTTAATGAACCCTTAGTAAACTTCACAGTCACGATGGTGCATATGACTCAGGGTAAAGTAAGAGACTAGATGAGAAGTACAATTTGACTCCTTACTTTGATTGATAACAAATTTTTGAATAGAGACTAAGTTTAGGAATGAAAAATTCAGTTTTCCTATAACTTATAGATTGCTTAGATCTTACAATCATATTTCAAATATTTTTCTCTTTCAAAATGCTTTTCGAAAATACTAACTCTTTATTTCCCTTTCTTTATGGATTTTGTGGGTGCAATCCGCTGAAAACCTCACGAGACAAAACTCGTCCTCTAGGGGGAACCTAGAGGTTTAACGGCTTGTTGCACATGCTCAGTGCAATCGCGTGACCTGCGAAAGTGGTCTAATAATCTCTAGTATAGTTTAGTTGTTTTGCTCGAGGACGAGCAAAAGATAGGTATGGGGGTGTGATTGGTCACTATTGTTGCATATTTAATGTCACATTTCCATACTTATTTTAGAATAAAAGCCTGCATTGTCCTAATTAATTGTTTGATTTATTTGCAGGCCCAATCCTTAAGGAGATGAAGAGAAATGAGCCCAAAAGCCCACCAGAATTCTGAATTAAATCAGAGTTAATTCGCACACATAAAATCAGGGCAAAATCAAGAGGTTGAAACCGGTTGAGAAGAATCCTCTCAGAATCGATCGGTTAAAGCCATGAAATCCAAGGCCATTTCGTCAGAATCTGGAGCTCCAACGACAAAACTAACAAAGGATAAAGTCAGAAGAAGACCCCGGACAGACCCACCAACAGGGTGTGGCCACTTGGCCACACCCTTGCCGCGGAAACGCGGCAAAAGCCGCGTTTCCGCGGCAATCCTGGGGAGTTACGGGGAGCGTGAACTCCCCCGACCTCCCCGGGATCTTGGTTGTTAGGGTTTCTGCCTATAAAAGGCCATATTGTGCACTGAAAATGAGGCCAATGCAGAGATAGGACTTTAGACTCTTTTTCCATTTCTTAGTTTAGGTTTTCTTTTATTTTTATGTAACTTGTATGTAACTTAGGGTAGAAGAAGATTCATGTAAGTAAGAGAGAGAGGCTGAAGTTGAGAGTGACACGACGATGTACCCTCCTCCTTTCTTTCATTGTCTCAGTAAGCAATAAAGGTAACATTGTTTATGTTTGTATCTTTACTTTCCGTTTTATTTTGCTTTCCTCTTCCTCTTCTACTTCACCTTGGTTGTATGTGTTGAGTCTACAAGTGAACTCTAAAGCAAGTACACCGATGCTACGTGAGAGCCAGCGATAGTTCATGAAGACGTTCTCCTCTTTCAAGCTCGCATCACTTCGTTCTTCTTATGCTTGACGATATAATGTGCACGGGGACCGAGTTCGAGTTTATGATCTATGCGTTGAACGCCTCCGAAGCACAAAGGTAGAACTTGCAAAAGGTTTCCAAGTAAGTCATCACCAAACTAGGTAAGTAATTCTTAACTTTCTTTCTTTTCTTTTATCGCTATAGTATAGATCGCCAACACGATTTCTTTCACCACTTCTTCCAAATCGTTTTCTTTCTTCTCCACTTTACTTTTCGTCGTTTTCTGATTTTCCACCTTCTTCATCTTTCATATTCTTCTAACTTTAACTATACTTTCTTTTTCATTTTCATAACATAAAACAGAGAAGAACCTTCGCTTATTTTCTCAACGATTTCAATAAAAACTGTAAAGCTTCCATCGCAAACCCTCCTTGTGGATCACGACCCGCATAGCCACTTGCTATAGCGGAAGTATTGAGCACTTGCACATTCTCTTCTTAAGTTCTATAATCTCGTATTTTTTGTGCAGGTTTAGCCTCAATCAACCAACCCTTTGAGGTTAACTTCATTGAAAATATGACGAGTGAGCATAATGATGAGATCATACTTGAGTCAGAGGAAGAGGAAGATTTAGAAACAAGTGATATCAGCCTTGATGAGATCGAATGGGAATCAAATCTGAGTTCTATAGAGATGGGAGACTCTAGCTTAACACCTCCACCCATTGAGCCACCTCCTTCTTTGGAGTTAAAAGCCTTGCCCAAACATCTTAAGTACGCCTACCTAGGTGAACAAGAGACGTTACCGGTCATAGTTGCATCTAATTTGACCAATAGGCAAGAGGAGGACCTGCTGGCAACCCTTAGGAGACATAGGGAAGCCATTGGTTGGACTATGGCAGATATCAAGGGACTGAGCCCTACGATAGTCCAGCATCGTATCCATCTAGAGGAAGGGGTTAGACTGAAGAGGAATCCACAGCGTAGGCTAAACCCACTCATGCAGGAGGCTGTACACGCTGAAATAGTGAAACTGTTAGATAATGGGATCATTTATCCCATTTCCGATAGCGAATGGGTTAGCCCAATGCATGTGGTCCCTAAGAAATCTAGCTTTACTGTGGTAGAGAATGACAAACATGAGTTAGTACAAACACGATTGCCTACCAAGGTTAGAGTATGCATAGACTACCGCAAGTTGAACGCAGCCACTAGGAAAGATCATTTTCCCCTCCCATTTATTGACCAAATGCTGGAAAGATTAGCCGGACATGAGTACTACTGCTTCTTGGACGGTTATTCAGGGTATAACCAAATCCATATAGCCCCAGAGGACCAAGAAAAGACAACGTTCACGTGCCCATTTGGGACATTTGCCTACCGTCGAATGCCTTTCGGCTTGTGCAATGCCCCCGCCACATTCCAACGTTGTATGTTAAGCCTGTTTTCTGATATGGTTGAGCGTTTCTTAGAGATTTTCATGGACGACTTCTCCGTCTATGGGAATTCATTTGACCAGTGTCTCCATCACTTGGAGCTAGTACTGAGTAGGTGCACCGAAAAGAACTTGACCCTCAATTGGGAAAAGTATCACTTCATGGTGCAACATGGGATTGTCCTAGGTCATGAGATATCTAGGGAGGGGATTAAGGTAGACAAGGCCAAGGTGGAGATCATAGCGAAACTTCCACTTCCGCGATGCGTGAAGGACATTCGGTCTTTCTTAGGACACGCTGGATTTTATCGTAGGTTCATTAAGGACTTTAGCAAAATTGCTAGACCCCTTACAAACCTTCTAGCTAAAGACGTGTCCTTCATCTTTGATGTTAGGTGCCATAGTGCATGGGAGAAATTGAAAGTGGAACTTATCTCTGCTCCTATCATCTCACCTCCGGACTGGTCCAAGCCTTTTGAAATCATGTGCGATGCCTCAGATTTTGCGATAGGTGCTGTCTTAGGACAGCGTAAGGACAGCAAGCAGCACGTGATCTATTATTCGAGTAGGACGCTCAATGACGCCCAAATGAACTATACTATAACCGAGAAAGAATTCTTGGCAGTAGTGTTCGCTTTGGAGAAATTCCGCCCATACCTACTTGGGACCAAGACCACGATTTTCACTGACCATTCTGCTCTTCGATACCTTATGCTTAAAAAAGATGCGAAGGCCCGACTCATTCGTTGGATCCTTCTCCTTCAAGAATTCGATCTCGAAATTCGAGATAAAAAAGGTGTCGAAAATGTCGTAGCTGACCATCTCTCTCGTGTGCCAAACGCACCTTCTAACGAGCTGCCCATCAATGACAATTTTCCCGATGAGCAACTTCTAGCCATCTCTAAGGAACCATGGTTTGCTGACATAGTAAATTACTTAGTCACAAACCAAACACCACCTAATTGGTCTAAACAGGATAGATACCGATTCTTGTCTCAAGTCCGGTATTATATGTGGGAAGATCCTTATCTTTTCAAATATTGTAGCGACCAAATCATTAGGAGATGTGTCCCCGACGAGGAAACTAGAAGTGTTCTAGCTTTCTGTCATGAGTTCGCTTGCGGTGGACATTTTGGTCCCCGCAAAACTGCCGAGAAAATTCTGCAAAGTGGCTTTTATTGGCCAACTGTGTTTAGAGATGCATTTGAGTATTGCAAAACTTGCACAAGATGTCAAATGATAGGAAGAATTTCCAAACGAAATATGATGCCCCTAAATCCTATTCTAGAAGTAGAACTTTTCGATGTTTGGGGCATCGATTTTATGGGACCCTTCCCTAATTCGTTTGGGCACCAATACATCTTGTTGGCCGTAGACTACGTGTCAAAATGGGTAGAAGCTGTCCCTTGCAAGACAAATGACAACAAAGTTGTTGTCAAATTCTTGAAAGATAATATCATCTCAAGCTTTGGAATCCCTCGAGCCATCATTATTGACAATGGCACACATTTTTGCAATAGAACTTTTGAAGCTCTTATGCGAAAATATGCCATTACTCACAAGTTGTCTACGCCCTACCATCCTCAAACTAGCGGACAGGTAGAAGTTTCTAATAGGCAAGTCAAGCTCATTTTGGAGAAGACTGTGAATCAGAATAGGAAGGACTGGTCCACCAAACTGGTGGATGCCCTATGGGCATATAGGACTGCCTTTAAGACGATTCTAGGAATGTCTCCCTACAGACTGGTCTTTGGAAAGGCTTGCCACCTTCCTGTCGAGCTAGAGCACCAGGCCCTTTGGGCAATTAAGCAGCTAAATTTCGATTTAGATAAGGCCGGTGAGTTTCGGAAATTACAAATTTCTGAACTAGAGGAGTTGAGGAATGATGCATACGAGAATGCAAAGATTGCGAAGGATAGAGTTAAGGTTTTTCACGATAAATTCATCACGAGAAAAACTTTTGTCCAAGGACAAAAAGTTTTACTCTACAACTCTAGACTTCATCTCTTTCCCGGCAAGTTGAAGTCAAGATGGACAGGACCATTCATTGTTAAGACGGTGTTTCCACACGGAGCCATAGAGATCTACGATCCCAAAAATGGCAATGCATTCAAGGTAAATGGTCAACGTCTTAAAATCTTTTTGGAGTCTGTGCCGGAAGCTAATGCGGCGATGGGTCTTTTTGACCCACTGTATCGGTGATTATATCTTTCTGCCAGTTCATGCATCCATACATTTCATTCATACATTAGGGACAATGCATGAAACAAGTGTGGGGGAAGGGTATGTAATATAAAAAAAAAAAAAAAAATTAAAAATATATAAAAAAAAAAATTATACAATATATTAAAAAAAAATGTTATAAAAAGGAAATATTTTGACTTATTTTTTGAAAGAAATCTAAGTTAGTTTTAAGGATTAGGAAAATCATGATTAGGATTTCTAAAAACTTGGTCAAAATAAATAAATTGTTTAAATTTTAGGTATAGGAAGAGAAATTGAATAATTAGTTAGTCTTAATTTTTACCTTAATGAAATGTGCATTCCTAGTACATATCTAGGATTCTAAGACAAAGACCTTGTGCCTCATAAAAAAAAAAAATCACCAATTAAGCTGGATACATGTGCCTCAAGAAGCATAAGTATTCACGCCTAAAGGAGAGTTCTAAATAAAAATAAAGTCCTTAGTTTTGTGGCCTAGTTCATTCGAATTTGAGTCCGCGGGGTGTTTTCTCACCTGGTGCCCTAAAGCCGACCGGTTTGGGAGCCACCGACTTTAAGTTCGCTACATGGGTGGATTAGAAAGCCTAAGAAAACTGAGAAATATTATACATGTATTAACACATCTATTAGTCAATTAGTTAGGTATGAGGGCCTCAAGAAGCCTTGATACTTATACGAAAGAAAATTAGATGAGTTATACATGCCAAAAAAAAAAATTATATTAACACATCTAATAGTCAATTAGTTAGGTATGAGGGCCTCAAGAAGCCTTGATACTTACACGAAAGAAAATTAGATGATGTTATAAAAATAATAAAGAGGCATGAGAGTCCTAGTTAAGGAATTGCTAGTAAAAACATAAGGATGCATATGATTTTTGGTAACGAAAAAGACTATATTAGAAATTCAATTTTAATCCATACCTAAAATGAATAACAATTGACTTTATAAAGACTAGGTTTGAAGAATGAATAAAAATGAGGATCCTAAAACTTATAGACTACTTAGTCTCTTCCAATATAAGTCAAATATTTTCCTTTTTATGGATTTTGTGGGTGTAATCCGCTGAAAACCCTCACGAGACAACACTCGTCCTCTAGGGTAACCTAGGGGTTTAACGGTTTGTTGCACACGCTAAGTGCAACCGTGATTCCTACGAAAGTGAGTTAGTTAGATTAGATTTTCTTTTTCTTTTTGATTTTTACTCGAGGACGAGCAAAAAGATAAGTGTGGGGGTGTGATAGGTAGTGAAAAATGCATAATTCTCATCATATTTACCATCACATTTGCACATTTATTCATATTATAATGCACATTTATTAATATTTTGTTATTTAATGTGTGCAGGCCTCGAATTATTATTTTAATAATAAATAAAGCTTAAAAGAGCCCAAAAGCCCAGATCCAAGCCCATGTTTGAAGCCCAGGTGCAAAAGCGCAAATATCAATTGTCAAAGTGCAAAAATACAAGGGCTAAAAGTTGCAAATATCAAAGATGAGGGAAGGATAGAATTCTACCCAATCCTAAACTCTTGCAGGATGAGCATAAAAGCCAAAGATAAGAAGGAAATTCGTGGATAAAAGATTTGGGATATTTGAGATCAAGGTAACTTGATTTCTAAGTTATCTCGAAATCCCAAGATGAAGAGCCAGGATCAAACTTCCAGAAGCAAACGCCCAGATGGACGGACCAAGAGAAGCCACGCGCCAAAGCGCGTGGCAATCTGCCACTATACTGCCGCAAAATTGCGGCAAAATCCCAGTTTTTGCGGCAATCCGAGCTTATCCAGAGACCATTTTTCGTGGGCGACTCTATCCGGGACTCCTCTACCTTCTGCACCTATAAATACCCCCTGCAGTGCAACGTACAGGGCATCCAGAGACGTATTAGGGTTTCTTCTAGCTATTTTCTTTAAATTTCTGCCAGTTTGTATCTCTTGTTCATGTACGTTGTGGAGAAGAAGAAGCTTTTGTAACTGGAGATTATTCTGCAATAAAGGTCACTTTTTGCTTTCATTTAATTTTCAGCTATTTTATTTTATTTCTGTGATCTCTCTGGTTTGGTTTCTAATTATCGTTCTTCTGATTTGTTTTCTTTCTTTCTTTCTCTAATCTCTCTTATTAAACAATAAAAATAAATAAATAAATTGAAAAGATAAAAAAAATTATGATGAACTAATTCTCTCTAGTGGTTTGCTGAATTTCTTAAAGCAACCCTAGAGCAGTTAAGCATTGGTCGGATGGATGATAATTTTTGAAACCCTAGGTTTAAAGTAGAATGCTTGAAGATTAAACGATAATTGGTGCTCTAATCTAATATCAGAACATTAATTAATTCTTCACATTTTATATCTAAGAACTTTGACAACACAACCTCAAGGTAAAACTTCTTTTGTGTTGTGCTTAGATGTTAGGATAAAAAGTGTTGGATTTTTAGGAGTGATGTTGGTAAGATTCTAAATCTCTTCTCTTGCTTGCATGTCTTCCAAAAAAAAACCTAGGATAAAAATCCATGTATTCCAATATGATGATCAAGAGTCTTAATATGCAATAGGGTTGTGGTAGAAGATCAGCAAAACCACGTCTTTAATATCATATTTTCATATCAAATCTAATCTCTTTTCTCTATTTTTGAAGATACAGAGGAATCGGGTCGAAACGCTTGCATCACATCCTTCCCTGAGGATCACGACCCGCTTGAGCCCTTGCTACAGCGGATTCGCATTGAGACTAAGAAATCTAAACTTTCTTTTTATTATTAAAATCTCAATCCGCAGGCTCATTGCTAAAGGAAAGGAAAGAGAAACAAGCCCAAAAGCCCATCAAAATTCTGATTTAATTCAGAATTAATTCAAAATCAGAAAATCAAAGTAAATCATGGTGAATCAGAGAAGTTGAAAATTGGTTAAATAAATCTTCCAAAATCAATTAGCTAAAGCCAAAGATCAAAGACAGTTTCGTCAAATTCAGGAGCTAAAATGGGAATTCCAGAACCAGATAAAGTCAAATCACAAAACCAGTGAAAGTACACCTAGAGGGGGGGTGAATAGGTGTACCGCTAATCTAATGAACTAAAAGCGGAATTTAAAAACTAATTGTAACAACACTTAATACAACCAACGAGTGTAGCCGAATTCCCGGTGAAGGGCTCTGGACTAACTCCTCTTGATTCCTCTGAATAAGAGTTGAGGTGCTATATAAAGCTCTCGTGGTAAGCACAAGTGAGGCACACACAAACAAACCAAGCATATAATAATGATATGACAATATGAATGATGTAAGGCACAAAGTAAAGAGAGAGAGAGAGAGAGTAAGAGTCAATGGATCAAACACAAACAACAAGATGTGTTTCGAGGTTCGAGCACCCAGCTCTACATCCCCGCCTTCACCGAGAAGGATTTCCAATCCACTAGGAGTACCGAACTCCTCTCTTAACCAATACAACCTCTACCAAGGCAATACAAAGGGTCTACCGAAGACCGGAGTACCGAACTCCACTAATCCAACCAATACAACCTCCACCGAGGCAACACAAATACCACCTCACACAAGAGGGTAGGCCCGTAGCCAAACAACCACAATCCACCTCACACTTGAGGGATAGGCCCATGGTCAACACCCACTCCACCTCACACTAGAGGGAGCACACCACCATCTCAACCTCTACCAAAGAGGGAGCTAACCACAACCCAAATCAACCTCTACCAAAGAGGGATACAACAAGTAAAGGGTTTACAACTTGGTGGTATATCTCAACCACAAACAATTTTCCCACAAATAAATGATCCTATAGAATAGGATAGGAGATATAGCTCAAGTGTGGAAATCAAGTGTTTGGAAATCAAAAACTCAAAGAAAACTATTGGGAAAATAGCTAGGATAAGAATAAAATTAAGATCAAAAACCAAAACCAAAGCTTTTCCTTTTTCTTGAATTTTCCAAACCCTTTGAAACAAATAAAGATGAACTCTTTAAGCACCAAAAACTTTATGAAAACTTACTAGAATAAACACTAGAGAGTAGGAATTTTTGGCTCTAAAAATCTTGGAGAAAAACTCAAAACAATGGGGTATATAAAGCCGCAATCCAAAACTAGCGTTAGAGCTGAAAAATAGCTCTGGCGACTGGCGGTCGACCGACACGGTCGACCGCCAATGGTCAAAAATTTGACCGTTGGAGTATTGGTCGACCGCCCAAATCCAGAGAGCAACTTTGTTCTCTGGACGGTCGACCGCCCGGTCGACCGTGCCTTGCTTACGGTCGACCGTCCGGTCGACCGCCCCACCCGAGAGTGGGGGACTTGCAGTCAGTCGACCGTGCGGTCGACCGGATCAAGTACCAAGCCAACGTGCACAAGTTTGTGCACGTCAGTCGACCGGTCCTGTTGACCGCCAGAGCCTGGCAGAAGGCATTCTGGGTCAGAAAAACTTGGTATTTTATTTCTAAAAAATCCCATAAAATCTTTAAAAATCCACAAAAATAGTTTTATCATAATATATTGAAATATAAACTTGTATGAAAAATTTCAACACAAATTTCAAACTTTTTAAACCATTTTTGTGACTTATAAATTTTGCCGAAAAACAAAACCCGTATTTTTCCAAACTTTGTTTTTCAAATGGAAATCCGATTTTTCCAAAACTCATCTAAATACAAAAACATGATATTTAAACACTTTTAGGCAAGTTGCATATTGACATAAGTCCAATATACATGAAACATATATATATATATATATATATATATATATATATATATATATATATATATATATATATATATATATATATATATATATATATCCATGTTTTTGACTTTTATTCCAAAAATATGTTTTGTTAAAACACAAAACCTAAATACATGAATAGGTATGTCAAACTAAGTTTATTTAAGACATGAAGCATACATGTATATAGAATGAATCTAATATACATAAAACCAATGTAAACTTATATTGATACTATCTATTCATGAAAACCAAGATCGGTTAAACCAAAACCGAAAAACCAATAAACATAAAAACTAAAACACG
Organism: Agave tequilana; assembly: GCA_038442645.1. NCBI lineage: Eukaryota > Viridiplantae > Streptophyta > Magnoliopsida > Asparagales > Asparagaceae > Agave > Agave tequilana. The sequence goes on along the minus strand of JAVJIF010019661.1, from coordinate 32,452 downwards.
TGTGTGTGTTGTGAACTTGAGCATATCACACTATTCTGATCTTTACAAATGGATCTAAAACATAATCTAAACTAGGTACCGAAGTCTTCTTGACGAACTCCGTCTTCAAGTCGACTCGATCCAAACCGTGATCCACCGAGCTTGACTCCAACGAGTGCTATATATGATCTTGATGCTCGGGCTCTGGAATCACCAAGTGAAAAGGCTTCAAAACTCCTTTGTGAAGCTAATCACCAACTAATATCTTGATTAAAGATCTGAAACTAAACATGACAAGATTATTAGTAAACATAATTACATTAGTTAATCATCATCAAAACTAGAGAGGAAGGCCTCTGGGCCAACAACCAGGAGCTGTATCCCCCCGTGTGTGGCCACCTGGCTACACTCAAGCCTGCAACACGGCCAAAGCCGCATTTTCGCGGCTTTGTTAGAGAAGTTAGGGGAGCATTTGCTCCCCTATCTTCGTACGCTCCTTCTTATTGGGTTTTGTCGATAAATACAGGATTTTTCAGAGACCACAGAGAGTGACCATGCAAAGATAGATTCTAGGCCAGTTTTCTTATTCTTTTTAGTATAGATTTTTATTTTTCTTTTTATGTAATTTTTAGTTTTTATTTATGTAATTCAGAGGAGATCAGAGTTTCATAGGAGAATGAGAGTGAAGATTGTACTAAGAGCGACACCGATATATGTTATTGTTTTTGTTCTTATTGTTACAACATTGAATCTATAGTTACATTTTTATGTTCTTCTTTGTTTTTTTGTTCTTCTTCTTCTTCTTTTCTACTTTTCTTCTTTTGGTACTAATTGCTATCCAAGTGAGTCTTATAGCGTCGAAAGAGCCTTGCCTTTGCGAGTGCCACCGATAGCTCATGACGATGGATTTTAGTCTCAGTCTGTATTATTTCATACTTGTGTTGTCTTGATGTTGTAATGTGAAAGGGATAAGAAGCAACTCTTATGGACTATGTGCTGATTGCCTCCACTTCAAGGTAACATCATCGCCACAGATTCATGGTAAGTATTTGACCAGAGGAGGTAAGTATTTCTTTTGGTTCAACTTTTTCTTTTAATTTTTAGTTTAGATCACCAACACCATCAACTCTCAACTCTTTTATTACTCTTTTCAATTTCTTTGTATATATCTATTTTCTATTTTCTCCAACTTCTCAATCTATCACTTTCTTATTGACTTACCTGTAACTTATTTTCTCTTTTCTTTTTAAGAACTAAAAGAAGATCTTTAACCATTCTTTATAAACTAAAAGAGAACTTATTAAATCTTTCATCGCTAGTGCCTCCTTGTGGATCACGACTCGCATAGCCACTTGCTATCGAGGTAGTATTGATTACTTACACTCTTTATTCTAAGTTCTGAAATTCTATATTTTTGTGTGCAGGTAGAAACCTCAATCACCTTCATGCCGAAAGGGAAGCTAGTAGATTATTATGATAAAACATGCAGGGGCTTAGGTTATATTACACCACCTGCTCAATCTCAGTCTGAAGGAGACGAATCTCTACCATCACATTCCTCCAGTTCATCTTAGTGGAAATTAGATGTCAGTGTAGGGATGGTCTTCAAAAACCTCTTTGTCAATATGATTTCAATCAGTCAACTGGAGCAGGATGAGACTATTGAAACATATGACACTGAGCCGTGGGCCCAGCAACTCAATCTCCAGTAGGAGAAGCGATTTGAACAACGTGAACCGCCCACTAAAGATAGGGTAATCCAGGTTGATGTAGGTAGTCAAGCTCACCCTAAACCCATCTCTATAAGTGAAAACTTATCATCTACAGAAAGAGAAGAATTGATAGCTCTTATACAAAAGTATATCAATGTCTTTGCAAGGAGTTATGAAGATATGCCCGGTCTTGATCCGCAAATAGCCATGCATCGATTAAACATGAAGCCTGACGCCAAGCCAGTGAAACAACAGTAATAGCGGTTTTGTCCAGACATCATGAAAGTGATTGAAGCTGAGGTCAATAAAATCATCGAATATGGCTTCATTCGTGAGGAGTAGCACCCAGACTAGGTTGTAAATATTGTCCCCATTCTTAAGAAGAATGGAAAGATCCAAATCTGTATTAACTACCGCGACCTTAATGCAGCCTGCTTTAAAAACGAGTTCTCACTGTCCATCACTGATGTCATGATTGACAACACTTATGGATTTGAGAGAATGTCTTTTATGGATGATTCTCAGGGTACAACCAGATTAAGATATACCCAGAAGACAAAAAACATACTTTATTTTGGACACCGTTGGGAGTAGACTATTATACTGTTATGCCCTTCGGATTAAAGAATGCAGGAGCAACCTACCAACGTGCAATGAGCACAATTTTTCATAAGCCACCTCCAAAAAATGGTGGAATGTTATGTCGATGATATTGCTCTTAAAGGTCGCGATAAAAATGATCATCTTCGTAACTTAAAAATAGTGTTCAATATAATGCGGGCTCTTCTGCTGAAAATGAGCCCAACAAAGTCTTTTCTGAGTATTTCAAGTGCCAAGCTCTTAGGTTCATTGTCCCATCAAAAGGAATCCATCTTGATCCGGACAAGGTCAAAGCTATTCAGAGCATGCAACTACCTAAAAATCTCAAGGAACTTAGGGGTCTGTAAGGTAGGTTGGATTATATCTGAAGCTTCATCGCAAATCTTTTGGGTCATTGTCAACCATTCACTCATCTTAGGAAAAAGGACATCTCTTTTGTATGGGATAAAACTTGCCAGAAGCTTTCAAAGATATTAAAGAATACCTCATCAAGCCTCCAGTCCTAGTAGCTCCCACATCAGAAAAATCATTTTTTTTCTTTATGCAAGAGCTGTGGACCATTCTTTGGGTGATCTTCTAGCCCAAAAGAATGATGAAGGCTATGAACAGGATATTTACTATCTGAGCAGGACCTTGATAGGAGCTGAGTCCTGGTATAATCCTATTGAGAAGGAATATTTAGCTCTTGTCTTCGTCGTTAAAAGACGCGGCATTACTTGGTTGGCCAAACCATACATGTCATTTTCAGAGTTAATCATTTGTGTATCCTCATGACAAAATCAAGATCGTTGAATTCAAGGTTAGCTAAATGAGCCATCCTCCTGTCCCAATACGACATGATCTTCGTCCCTCAAAAGACGATCAAGGGATAAGCTCTTGCAGACTTTCTGAAAGCTCATCTAGTTCTGGAGAGTTCAAAACTTCATGAAGATATTCCAGATGAGATTTTCAAAACCAATATGACCTCAGAGGATGAGGTGAGACAGATGTTCTTTGATGGAGCATCAAGAACATTCCCCAAAGGCAAGTAATCGCCGGTGTAAGGGTGGTAATTGTCTCACCACAAAATCATGTCCTTCCTCGGGCATTTTCATTAACAACGCCTTGCTCTAATAATGTAGGAGAGTATAATGCCCTGCTTATTGGTCTCTAGCTTACTCACAAAATGGACTCAAAGCTGATCGTCAATCAGGTCAAAGGAGAATACGAGGTTCGGCACGAAGACTTGGTTGCTTATTACCATGTAGTCATCGAAATGGCCAATTCATTTGATTATTTTTAAATCGGTCATGTATCTCTCGACAAAATACTAAGGCAGATGCATTCGCTACGGTGGTAGCTACGTTGGCCTTACCCATTGGTGCAACTTATCATCTTACGGTGGCCGCTCGACGTTTCTTCTACCCGAAGTATGTGTTGAAAACTAATGAAGTCCATGCAACCTCAACAGGCTTTGAGCCTAGAGATTGGTGGTTTCCTATCATTGACTATGCCTTGCATTACACATTACCGGACGACCTTAAGAAAGCAGTTTCTATCTGATGAAGGTCTCTTCGCTTTTACTACGATCCAGTAGTAAAGACACGCTACCGCGGCTCAATAACAGTGTCTTGCTCCATTGCCTATATAACTCTGAAGTACAAGAAGTGCTTAAAGAGGCACACGATGGTATATGCGAGGCTCATCAATCAGGTCTGAAGCTCAAGGATCGATTGCACAGACTCAGTTATTATTGGCCAACCATGATAGCTGATGTGACCAAATATGTAAAAAAGTGTAAAGCCTGCCAAATCCACGCAAACTTCATACACCAACCTCGGGAGCTACTTCACCCAACTGTAGCTTCATGGCCATTTGAAGCGTGGGGAATCGATGTCATAGGACCTATCAGCCCCCCGTCAACAAAAGGTCATCGGTTCATCTTAGCGATAACCGACTACTTCTCAAAGTGGGCAGAAGCTATACCACTTATTGAAGTCAAAACTTTCAACATGGTTAATTTTAATAAACATCATGTCATCCATCGATTTGGTATCCCCAAGCAGTTTATTCATGACAACGGTCCCTAGTTTGCAAGCAAGTATTCTATCAGTTTTGTAACAAATACCAAATTCAGAATGTGGCTTCAACTGCTTATAACCCTCTGCCAATGGTTTAGTGGAAGCATTCAATAAGACAATTATTAAGCTACTTAAGAAATTCATTTCATCAAGCAAATGAGATTGGAATCAGAAGTTCAGTTAATGTCTTTGGGCCTACCGAACTACGGTCTGAAGCCCAATAGGCAACACGCCTTTTTCTCTTGTATAAGGGTGTGAAGTAATCATACCTCTACAGGTCGCCTTAGCAACCAAGATAAGTAAGGAAGACAACGATCGGCTATGCCTTCAAGAACTCGAAGCCCTGGATGAGAAATAACTACAAGCTCAACAACACATTGAGTTGTACCTAGCTCGAATCTCGAAAGCCTTTAATAAAAGGTTTAAGAAAGGGTGTTCCATAAAGGAGACTTGGTTTTAGCTATCAGACGACCTATGGTCATGACACACAAAGCTAAAGGCAAGTTCCAACCCAAATAGGAAGGGTCGTTCGTGATAGAAATAGTCGACTCAAAATGGGCCTACCGTCTAGTAACTCCAGATGGTGATACACTCATGATGTTGGTTAATGGTAAATTCCTAAAGAAGTACTATCCTTGATCATGTTAACATCACACCTCTGATCAAATAAGTACTCCTTATGACTATGTTAGCATTAAATCTTTGGTCATTCAAATTAGGATCACTTAATTGTTTCTTCTTTCTCAAAGGAGTATCTTTTATCCCCAAGCGGAATTGACTTCAATTCTACTCCTGATTAGTCAAAGATGATATTCCAGCAGGGAATGCCAAGCTACCTATCTCATTCCCCATAGAGTGTTTAAAGTTTATCAGCGGGCATGTAGGGGTCCACTGCATATGATGCAATTGAAGCTTTCTATAAATAAGGCTAGAGGAAAATATTGTTTTTTAAGTCCAATATAAACCCTCAATAACTCATCATGCTGAGGGGAATAGTATGCTAGCCAACTCAAATGATGGTTGGTAAAGGCATACCAAATCCGTTGACAACTGAGGATTTGCTAAAAATCCTAAGAGACCTGATCTCATTTGACCCCCCTCCAACATCTCTTACCAATTTCTGTCTATGGAATGGTAGGATCACACAAAATAATATTCATTTTCCCAACAAAGTGAATCACAAGTCAAACCTATCATGTTGACATTAAACCTCTGATAGTGAGACTCTGATAAATTCCCCAGCGGATATAATCAACATCTCCAGCGGAAGATTCTAATTTTTCCCGGCGGATCAAAGCTTCACTTGTTATTCTCTTTCATAGAATGACAAACCCACTTAAAATCACGTAAATCACAAGGCAATCCCTGTCATGTTAACAGTAAACCTCTGAACAGCAGACTCAAACTCAAGCTATTATATTTGTAAGAGATACCTGAACAGTCAAGTCTACAACCTAATTCTTTATTCTACTTCAGGATAAAGAATTCTTGCTATTTTTATTCAGTCTCTAAGTCAGTCACGTCCAGTCAGTCACTTCTAAACCGACGAGTTCTGATATTCAGTCCAGCAGGAACTTTTCATTTTTGCCGTTATGTTCAGTTTATCATCTCTGAACAACAGAATTCTAAACTTGGCGGTGTCTCAATTGATCACGTCCAGCTTATTACTTCTGAACTGACAGATAGCCAGGTTTTCTCTCTGTACTGTCATGTTACAAATTCTAACGGTCCTCCCTTGGTTAAGACTCCCAACCCCAGGGTCGAGCTCCCATATACATACCTGATGGCCTGGTACGTCATGCACTGCCCATCATTAATGACGACGGTATATCCCTCCGAGGTTTCACATCCTACGTGCAACGATTGGAGAATTCAAGCTGGCTGCAATATTATATGTTCTATATTCGGAAGACGATTCTGAACGGGGATAACTATCAGTTGGATAGGTGCTTCCTCGAGATTCATGATGCATCTTACGGGGAAAGATTTGTAGAGTCTAAAACCCCGGATGGCTTCACTCGGTTATCCTCCGATGTCTTTTGGTGGCTATCAACATCCAGCCTGGGTATTTGGTGTTTCGGCAAGAGAATTCCTCCACGTTGGAACCATATATGCCTTGTTAGTTTGCCCGACAGTTTGGTTATGATCAGCTATACATTGGCAACCCAAATCCATGCCTTCGCTTTACTGGGAACCTATTTGAAAAAGCTCAAGCTTGGTATTACACTGTAGCAGGGGGAACCGGAGCTATCTATACACTTCCTCACAAGACTCTAAAATTTTATACCAGATTTTGCTTTTGTTTGTGGTACTTCATGGCGAATCAGGTACCCAGGTTTGGAATAAATATTTCATGTATCAGGGGCATCAAGTCCACATACAAGATCAAGTTGGGGTCTAAAGGTTGCCGGATGCGGGAGATGAACAAGTTCTAAGAAGCAAAGAAGGAGGAAGGGAGCGAATCTACGAGGGAGGTCAGCCGCACAGGGACAACAATTGTAGAGCCGGAGCCTCGAATAGTAATGACTAAGGAGCAACCTGCTAAAAGGAGTCAGCGAGCTATGCCCAAACGTTCTCATGGCTCTACTTCCCAGGGTGAGCCTAGCCCGAAGAAGGCCAGGAAAGGGTCTGAGGCTGAGGCTTCAATGCCTGAAGTAGTCCCTGCTGGTGTTGAGGAGCAGGAGGAGGAAGAAGAGGAGGAGGAGGGCAAAGTCCTCACTCTTCGCTCCCGAGGTCTGTGTAGTAGGGGCCCCGCGATCCTGGCGGAGGGAGAGCCTATGGGTGAACCTGCCATGGCTGAAGAAGTCGAGCGATTTGAAGTTGACTTGGTGGCGAGGGATGATGTTGAGATTCTGGGAGTCTCAACTCAGCCTGGATCTTTTTCAGCTCATGAGAGAAGGGTGGAGGTGCAACAACCTGGGTCCCCCAGTGTTTTGATGCCTTCCTCACGGGTTGTTGAACCCAGCCCTAATATCGGGGTACTCAGTGGTAAAGCCCCGACCATTGAAGCTTCTTGGGTTCAATTGTCGTCTTCGTCGTCTGAAGAACATGAATATTATTCTGGTAAAGAAGTCAACTTTGGTAATAAACCTGTTCTTCCTGACATGAGCAAATTCTCGCATTTATCAGAGGAAGAGATACAGGGGTATGTCACTGCGATGGTTCCGCCTACAGCAGAAATTGCCACTACCGAGGGTATTTCCTTTGTCCTCCTTAATTGATTCTTCATCAAGTTGGGATAATGTCTAAACCCTTTCTTTTTAATTTTCTTTTATAGGGGTGGCTACCGTAGTGAAGCCACAACTTTTTCTCATATTGAGGAGATGATTTAAGAGCTGGCCCAGCAGGAGGGTCTCGAAGTTCCCGCTGCCCGAGGGCCTCATGGGGGTGCGACCGCCGAGGTCGGGGAACCCTCATCCCCAAGCGGTTTATCTAGGGATTTTCCATCTTCAGATACTCAACTTGGTAATAGGATACAGACTTGCTGAATACTCTCCTTTTCATCATTACCACTGACATTAATGTCATGGTTGCAGAGAGCACTGATGTAGCTCAAGTAGAGGATCCTGTGGCATGCATTCGCGCAGAAGATAGTGCAGTTCAGACTTCGGTCGATGAACCCAGTGCCGTAGAGTTTGTTGCTACCTCTATTGCTATGGAAGCTACCATAACAGACGTCTCGGAGGTGTTAGCCTCCGCCGCGTTGTCAGAAGAGCCCGTTGTCGGCATCGTCCCTGCATGAGTTGAGTCGACTCTCGTTTATGTGGGTGCTACTCATCCCATCATAGAGATGGATCCGGGAGTGCATGAGCAAGGTTATCTCCAGCCACTGACATCATGGAGGAACTAGCGTGTCAAATGGTGCAACAATTCTTTGCCTCCATGAAGTCTTGTATTGAGTTGGTCCTTTCTGGGGGTAGTTCCTTTGAGTTTGCGCGGATGCTTCTTGAGAATCAAATCGAGAACATCCACCACACTGAAAGCCCTGCGTAAGGTAGGGCGTATCTGGTGCTGCTTGAACAGCTGGGGAGCTGCCTGAGGGAGCTAAAGACCCTGGAGAAGGCCAGCTCGATGGATGAGGCTCGGTCGACGCTAGGTAAGCTCCTCGCTGCTCAAGAACACGAGTGAAAAGAGATAGAGGAGCAAATGGCTGAAGAAGCTCATCATCTGCATAACTTCCAAGCCGACTACCAATGATTGGTTGATGATTCGAAGGAATCTGAGATTGTCATCCAAACTGCGGAGCAAGTTATCGCCACTGCTCAGGCTGCTATTGCTAAGGCGCAAGCCTTAATTGAAGCCAACGAGCAAAAACTTGTTGTTGCCAGAGAGAAGCTGGAAGAGGTGGTGATTGGTAGTGAAAAGTGCATTTTTATCATTACATTCACCATCACATTTTCATATTTATTCTTATAATTCTGCACATTTACTAATATTTTATTATTTATTGTGTGCAGGCCTTGGGAAATAAAAATAAAAGAATAAAGCCTTAAAAGAAGCCCAAAGCCCATGTCCAAGCCCAAATACAAAAGTTGCAATTATCAAATGTCAAAATTGCAATTACTAAGGGCAATAGTTGCAAATACTAAAAGAAGAGGGAAGGATAGACTTCTATTCAACCCTATGAGGATAAAAGCCAAAGAAGGAGAGTTCAAGATCACAAATTCGTTGATAAAAGATTTAGATTTAGGGTAACTTGCTTCCCAAGTTATCCCAAAATCTCAAAATAAAGACTCAGGATACAATTTTCAGAAGGATAAACCCAGATGGACGGACCAGAGGATGCCACGCGAGAAAGCGCGTGTCATTTGGCTACAAAAGTGCCGCATTTCCGCAGCAAATTTCCCGTTTCCGCGGCAATCCAGAGGCGGTTGGCGATGCGTTTTCGTTGAGGAGTTATACTGAGACTCTACTTCCTATATCTCCTATAAATACCCCTTCAGAGCAACAGAGAAGGGGCGTACAGAAAACTACAGAGAAAAATCTAGGGTTTTAGGCTAACTTGTAATATAGGTTAGGTTTTTATTTTTGTTTTCTTTTGTAATTTTGTAACTGAGAGGAGAGGATGCTTTCATGGAGGAAGGAGTTCATACTTGTACTGAGGTGACAGCGGTGTAAGTTTTACTTTTCCTCTATTGTTAATTGAATCGACTCGTGGTTTGTCTTTGTTCTTTTTATTTTATTCTTGTGTCTCTATTTTTTTTCTATCGTTGTTCTTCTATTTTTGTTTTATGTCATTGTTTCTTTCTCTGATGACTTGCAAACCGTGAGATCTGATCGCTTCGAGACTGCCTAGCCCAAGAAGTGCCCTTGATGGCCTATGGAGATGAACAAGCCTTCTCTTTAGTTTGTCTTTTCTTTTCATAGTGTAGATCGCGAAGGTGGACGATCCTATACGCCATACTTGAACGCCTTCCAAGACAAGGTAAGTCGTTGCAACAGATCAAAGGTAAGCAGGTTGAAGAGGTATGTATGTGTTATAGTTTTCTTTCTAATTTTAGTATAGATCCACATCTTCCACATCTTTCCAAATTCTTTTCTTCCACTTTATTGTAAATACCATTGTAAATAACAAAATAAATAAAAAAAAGAGATAACTTACTTAAACGCTTCCATCGCTAGTCCCTCCCTGAGGATCACAACCCGCATAGCCACTGCTACCGCGGATTAGAATTGAGCACCTCGCACATCTTTACTTCTAAATCTAATATCTTTATTTTTGTATGCAGGAAAATCTCAATCAAAATTTTGGCGCCTTTGCCGGGGAGGGACGGTAAGTTTTTCTCTAAAAAAAATTATTAACTAATTCTTTATTCTTTCTGTTTGCAGGTTTGGAGAACAGGAAACAGCAGCAAGGACATATAGCAACTCTGTGCCTCTGCCCTCGAAGGCAGAGCAGCAGAGCCTACTACAGTGCCGCGCAAACGCGGCAATAGCCGCGTTTCCGCGGCCTTAGTAGTGAACTACTCACTAAGGTTTCTGCAGGTTGCTGTGAATTGAAATATTTGTTTATTGCTCTGTTAAAATTTGTTCTGTAATAAACCTGTACACTGCTAATAAACCAACAGTAAAATACTTGTTGAAAAAGATAAAAAATTGATTAGACGTTTGCATTTTAGGCATGTGTCTTTTCAATTCATTTTTATTGTTGAAGAGTGCTGGAGCAAGGTACGTTCGCATTGGATGTAGAATAGGACTCATCTCTTGGTTGATTTTCATTACTTTGAGTGAATCTTATTAACATATCTTGTACACTTGCACAAACTTATCTTAAGGGCACTAACCCATTCGTGTTCGGTAGATGCGTCTTTCGGACTTCTTGATGAAGCGTAAGCTTGTTGACTTTAAAAATCTAAGTAACAAGTTCTTCGAACGCGAGTGTGATAAACTCTGTGTTTGGATCTTAAAATACAAGCTTTGTACATGAGGCTCGCGTTCGGAGTTCTTGACTAAGAGAATTCTAGCTCTTTTGAGACCTCTGGATGTGGTCATAGCAACTCTTGCATCTCAGACGCGAGTGTGGCGAACACTGTGTCTTGGAGTTACCTCAGGCAGTTTTTTTTAGACCCGCGTAAGCGTTCTTAATTTATGCCTCATGTCTCACATCTCGGATGCAAGTCTAAGTCCAGACTACATTTGAATCCATACTCTCTGCTTCAGTTAACTTCGCATCTGGAGTTCATGACTTTAGTCTTGCATTTGCACTTCAGATTTTTTGTTCCTGTCTTCGCAGAATTTTAACCTTTTAGTTTTTGTTCCTTGCAGGTTCTGTCAGCCTCGGTCAGTCTTCTGTACCTTTGCTGGGCTCATGGGAGAACATTTTGACCGGCCAACTTGTTCGGCCGGTGAGCGATCAGGAAATCAAAGCTCCTATTCACGGGCAAGCTTGGTCATGGGAGACTATTTGGACCAGCCAGCCCGTTTGAGCACTCGAAAAGTCAGGGCTCCTATCCATGGGCGAGGAGAATTTACGCAGTTACTGATACTTGTCAAGGCCTTATTGGATATGATGCACCAGCCATGCCCCAGGTTCCTCACGGTCACAGTGGTTATGGTGGTGGGTGTGGCAGCCTTGAAGGTCACAGGAAAGAGGACATCACCAGTAAGGTCTCAGATCCTCCCTTTGCTAATTTTAATTAAGGAAGATCCAGCTTTCTGGTGGCAAAATCTACCATTAAGCGAAGAATTATAGCCCACATCAGTTGGTTGGGTGGAATCGAGATGCCCCTGCATTTCGACCATGAGAAACACCATTGTTCTCAGTTAGCGACGAGCTTCTTCAATGTTTACATCATGCATCATGATGTAACTAGCACTCGATGCCTCAACACTGATCAACTGTGATATGATCCAGTGGAGGAAGAGAGGAAACTTTCTTCGGTGTTCTTCCAAACCTCTTGAATCTGGAGTGGTGTATAGATGTTTAAGTAGTGAGTGCAACATTTCACTGAGCGAGAGGGACTTCTTTGTACTCATTTATTATAACACTCAATCTTATTGTATAAGAGAGCGCCTTGTATCACTTTCATATGTTTGAATATCAATAAAGGTAACACTTTTTTTTATCTTCTTTTATGTCTTGAATTCCCTTTTGCATTGAAAATCAGACAAATAGAAGTAGGAACTCTTGACTTGCTAGAAATGCGATAATTAGCTTAGCAAGTCAAAGTTGGGGAAAAAATTTCATTTCAGGAATTTAAGATTACTATCAGAGGTATGATATTAACTTGGCAGGAGTGGGATAGTTTCAGTGGGCTTACCAATCTACGAATGAGAATGATAAGTGAAGTTGTCATCCCCACAGAGGATTATGACTGAGTATTCATCCGAAGGTTTAGTATTAACGTAATTGGGACTCAGGTGGGGATTTGATAAAAACACTGTTAAAGGTATAGGTTAACCTGATGTGCTTTTAAGTGGACCTGTTATTCTGTTGACGAGAATAACAAGTGAGACTAGACCCGTTAGGAATCTAGGAGAATTTTTACCGTTAGAAGTGTAATAATAACTTAACGAGTTGAGTTAGGTCTTATCAGAGATGTGGTATTAACTTGACAAGAATGTGAGCTAGAAGTGTGATATTAACTTGACTCAACAGGAATTTCAGCTTCATTGGGAAAACTAAAAACATCATTGTCATAGATGTAATGTTAACTTGACAGTGAAGGTAATGCTAGAGGTGTAATTTTGAACTTGGCATTAGTCATCTCGACTTTGATAGGAAGTTTGAGGAAAAGTTGTTGTCATAGGTGTATTGTTGAACTTAACAATGAACTGGATGCTAGAGGTGTGATGTTAAACTTAGCATCGCTCATCTCAGCTTCGATATGGAAGCCTGAGGAAAAGTGACTGTCAAAGGTTTAATATTTAACTTGATAGAAACTTAATCACTATTAGAGGTGTGGTGTTAAACATAACAGTAATTTGTCAGAGGTGTAATATAACATGACAGGAGTTAACTTGTGATATGAACAATTTTGAGAATTTGTCATTCTATTGGTGAGAATTGGCAAGTAAAGTTTGGAATGTCAGAGGTGTAGTATTAACATGACAGGAGTTGATTTGCGATATGAACAATTTTGAGGACTTGCCATTATATTGATGAGAATTGGTAAGTGAAGTTTGGAATGTCAGAGGTATAGTATTAACATGACAGGAGTTGATTTGCGATATGAGCAATTTTAAGGACTTGACATTCTATTGATGAGAATTGGCAAGTGAAGTTTGGAATGTCAGAGGTATGGATTAACATGACAGGAGTTGATTTGCGATATGAGCAATTTTGAGGACTTGTCATTCTATTAATGAGAATTTGCAAGTGAAGTTTGTACTCGCTGGGGAGTATTGAAACTTTTCATTGTCAGAGGTTTGGTATTAAACTTAATGATGATTGTGTTTGTGGACCTACCACTCTATGGAAGAGAATTGGTAGGGGACTTTGGTGGAAAATAAAATGAATTGTCAGAGGTATAATATTAACGTGACAATCATTGATTTTCTAGGGACATGGGAGATTCGCCATTAAAGGTGTAATATTAACATAACAGCTGAGATTTTAAATGAGCTTCGTTGTCAGAGGTTTAATATTAACTTGACAATATCTGTCGGGGATCGAGAAATCTGGCTTGTCAGAGGATTGCTGTTAACATGACAAGTCCTAGCTCATTTCATTAGAGAAATGAACCCAGGTCTTATTTTGTGGCCCTACCATTCTATGGAAGAGGATTAGTAGAAGATTCTGGAGGAGAAGACGGAACCAAGTCCCTTAGGATTATTAGCAAACACTAAACTATTAACAAATTTGGTGTGCCTTTACCAACTACCGTTTGAGTTGGGCTAGTAATATTATTCCCCTCAGCATGATGAGTTGTTGAAGACTTATGTTGGACTTAAAAGTCAACTTTTTCCTCTATCCTTAACCGTCAGAAGAGTCAGATGTCCATAGGCACACTGGAGAAGAGTAACAAAACTAAAAATTAAAGTCTTGCACTCTGTATCTTCTTCATTGTTTACATCATGCATCATGATGTAACCGGCGCTCGATCAGATCGACGTTGATCTATCGTGATGTGATCCAGGGCAGGAAGAAAGAAGCTCCTCTTTGGCATTCCCCCAAACATCTTAGATCTGGAGTTTTGATCAGAGGTGTAACATTAACCTGATCAAGAGAAAAATGCTATCAAGGATAGTATTTCTTCAAGAATCTATCGTTGATTAGCATCATGAGCATATCACCATCAGGGTTATAAGACGGTATACTCCATTTGAGTAGACCGACTCCACTACAAATGGTCCTCCCCATTTAGGTTAAAATTTCTCTTTTGTCTTATGCGTCATGACCATGGGTCTTCTGACGGCTAAGACAAGGTCGCCTTTCTTAAAAGTATACACCTTGACTTTCTTGTTAAAGGCCCTCGTAATTGGGCTTGATAGAGTTTGATTTGCTATTGAGCTTGTAGGAGTTTATCGTCCAAAGCCTCATGCTCTTGGAGTCACAGTTGATGCTTCTCCTCATTTATCATCTCTGCTGTCAAGGTGACGCGTATAGATGGGATATGAATTTCTAATGGGAGTACAGCTTCATACCATATACCAAGGAGAATGGTGTAGCTTTCGTCGGGGTTCGAACTGTCGTGTGATAGGCCCATAAGCATTCACCTAATTTGTCGTCCCAGTCATGTTGGCTTTTCGAGATGAATTTCTTGAGAAGTTTTCTAATAGTTTTGTTGAAAGCTTCTGCAAGGCCGTTAGCGGCTAGGTAGTATGTCGTTGAAGACACGCTCTAGATTCTGAACTTGTTGTAGAACCTTTGAAAAGCTTGGCTGATGAACTGGGGCCCATTATTGTGAACAATCTGTTGTGGCATACCAAAGCAGTAAATGACGTGATGTTTAACGAATTTAATCATGTCAGATGCTTTTACCTCTCTCAAGGGAATAATTTCAGCCCATTTAGAGAAGTAATCAGTTATAGCTAAAATGAACCGGTGTCCTTTGGATGAAGGGGGCTAATGGAGCCGATCACATCCATTCCCCACATCTCAAATGGCCAGGTTGAAGTTGAAGAGCGAAGATGCCCTAGTGCTTGATGGATGAAGTCACCATGGATCTGACAGGCATGACATCGTTCGGCGTAAATGATGGCGTCGGGGATCATCTTGGGCCAATAATACCCCAGTCTTCAGAGTCGATCCCCAAGCTTCGGGCCAGGCTGATGAGCTCCACATATGCGATCATGCGCTTCTTTGAGTACTTCCTATGCCTCTTTCTGTGAGAGGCAGCGGAGGAGGATCCCATCATGCGATTGGCGATATAGTGTTCGCGTGATCGCATTATAGTAGAATTTAGGGACTTTCCTTCTAATAAAAGCCGCCTCTTTGGGGTCCTCAGGAAGGATGCCGTATAATGCATATTCGATGTACGGGAATCGCCAATCCCTGAGCTTTGGACTTGTTGAAGTCTCTAGAGCTTCTTTGACTTGACGGTCTCCTGTCGGCTTTGGTGGTCTTCTAAAGCAAATCTTGGACAATACAAGTCATGACTGTAGACGTGTATTTTCTCTACTACTCTAGGTGGAAGAGCCAATAAAGCGGCGAGAGATGCCAGTGCATCTGCATGCGCATTTTGCTGGCGAGATATATGGTCGATGTAAAAGTTTTTGAACAGCTCGGCCATGTAGATAGTTGCATTGTAATAGGGCACTAAGTCTTCATGTCTGACTTTGTACTCCCCGCGGACTTGGTTAACGATGAACTTAGAGTCACCGTATGCTTCAAGATTTTTAATGCCAATCTCATTGGCGATTTGCATTCCGATCAAGAGAGCATTGTATTCTGCTACATTATTGGAACATGACTCAATTAATGAGAATGCTGAGAGATTACGTAGTTCTGTAGGGTGACAAGGACTACCCCCACTCCTGCTACAACATTCCCTTGCGGACCCGTTCTTGATGCACCATCGAAGAAGAGTCGCCACACTTGTCTTTTGAAAGACGTCTAAGTCAGACAAACTTCAGCGACCTCATCTGAAAGATCCTCATATAGTTTGATCGCTCTCAGATCTGGATGCTCAGCCAAGAAATCTGCCACCGCCTGTCCTTTCAGGCTTTTTGTGATAGAAATTGCATCTCATATTGGGAGAGCAGTATGGCTATTTTGCCAGTCAACCATTCAGTGACGATGGCTTTGTCATTAGCAACCTTAAAGGATTGACCTTTGATATGTGATTAGTCTACAATTTGCATTATTATATTGCATTTTCTCACCAATTTATGAATAAAATATCGGTCTAAATCGTGTTTTGGTCTCTCTTGCAGGTAAATCAAGAGTTTAAGGGCAAAGGAGTAATAAGAGCTTAATTAAACCCCTTTTAGGGTAATTAAATCCGCATTACTTGGAGGCCAAGCAAGGGATCTTCTAGAAGATACGTTGAACCTTGACCTTTGCTCACGTCAGACGAATATTCGGGCGAAATTACTAGAAAGGGATATACCAGGAAGCTCCTAGAAACGTCACGCAGCCCCATACCAAAACCAGGGACTTTTACCCCTGGTATGGCCGCGGATCCACGGCTATAGCCGTGGATCCGTAGCCCTATGGTGGGGTCACGCGTCGATTTTCGTCGCGTGGCTCCGTCTCGTCTTCTAGAAACATCCTATGCTTATAAAAACCCCTGCAGAGGCCCTAAATGAAGCAGTTTTTGATTTTAGGAGTAGTTTTTAGTTTTAGGCTAGGGTTTCTATGTTTTAGTGTAGTGTAGGTAGGTGTTCTTCATTTCATTTCTTTTGTATTTTCTTTTCATTTTAGATCTTCTAGTAGGGCTGAGAGATTCAGAGAAAGATAGAGAGGGATTAATGTAATAGATGGTGACAATCTATGTAAACGTGCCTCCTTTCTTCTCCAATATAATCTTCTCCATCTTCTACATGATGCTTGGCTAGATCTTCTTCTCATGGCAATCTAACTACTAACCACTAACCATCTAACCACTTACTTGATAATCCACATGAATCTAATAGCCTCACAAGGCCTTGCTCTTGTAAGAGCCATTGATGGCTCATGATGATGGATTCTAACATTCTAACATTTCTAACACCTAACCTACTAACTTGCTAACTTGCAATGTCTTCTTTATTTCATGCTCACCTCTATCAGGTTTTGATGATTTAATAAGTAGCTTGCAACTTGTTAGTGGTATGGATGTGTTGTTTGAATGTAGAAGATCAATTTTATGAGCCATGCTTTGTATCGTCTCTTGAAGCCAAGGATTAGTGATGGCCAAGGATCCATGTGAGGCAACTATCACTAAGAGGTTAGCATGGTTAGTGGAGCAATTAGTAGTTAGTAGCCATGAGTTTTCTTTTACTTTATTTTGAAAATTATTTCCACTCTTTTTCTCATTTTTCTATCGATGTTTTCACCATCCTTTTAGTTCACCTTTGTTTCATTTTCTTTTCTATTTTGTTTTCCAAACCACTTCTCTTTCGTTTTTAAATCGTCGTTTTCATCGCCTTCTCCACCTACCACATGCTTGATTTCCTTTTCTTTTCTTTTATTATCTTTTTCTAATTCTTTTAACAAAGAAGACTTGTTAACATAAAACGTGAATAAAAACTGTTAATGCTTCTAACGCCTCCCGTCCCTGTGGATTCGACCCGTTGAGCCAATGCTATAACGGAAGTATCGAGGGAACATTAGCACATATGAGCTTTTTCATTGATTTCACAAAACACACATTTTTTGAGTGCTCATTTCGCCTCGACCAAATTTTTTGCGCCGTTGCCGGGGAACGGGAATGGTTTTGTTTTCTCGTTTTTATTAACATTTTCTTCTCTGTTTTGGTGTGTAGGTCAAAGTTTACAGGAACTTAATATTGTAGAACCCCAATTAGCATTGTAGCTCCCTGTTCTTGAAAGTAGGGACCCAGCTTCTGAAGAAACACCGCGCAAACGCGACTTTTGCCGCTAAAATGCGGCCATGTTGTGATAATTGTATATCTTGTTGTCCTAGGATGTGTTCATTATAATAGCTAGTGGATCTGTACTATTACTTCATGCTTTGATTGCCTATACACCACAATAAACTAAAGAACTAAAATACGATATTTGGACGCTTTTAAAACGGCTTAGACATTTGCATTTAGGCATGTGTCAATTCAATTCCAATATACTTTATTTTGTTATGTTGTTGTGATCTGGATTGAGGTGTACTTATGGCATTGCATATAGCATAGAACAAACACGTGGGTGATTTATTCACTTTGTGTTATATTCTTGTCTATATTGCACACTTGCACGAATTGAACTTAAGGGCAAAACCCATACAAGATAAGGTGGGATTTCATCACCCTTCCTTAGTCCAAAAACCACCTCCCCACTCACACAACCCAAGCCCTAATAAAAATTGATAGACGTAGGCCCCTAGGGACATCTCAGACTCATTAAGAGATTGACCGAGGGTGGAACTTGTTTTGAATTTTACTCTTGTGAAATCGGTGTCTAAGGTTGGGATTAAGAGGTTACGCCTTAAAGATACCGTGGTTTGGCATAATTAAGCCCGTTGCTTACGCACAGATACCTCCCACTGTATTTTGCCCCTACCTGGCCGATTAGCTTGTGGTCAGATTCAAGCAACAACCTCCCTCGGGTAGTCGACTAGTTAGGAGTCGTCTAGGTCTAGGTCAACCTTAATATAGGCTTGGTTTTAATTTTTCTTTTCTTTTTGTTTGTTGTTCGATTTTTCTTTTTTTTTTGTTTGTGATTGTTTGTGAAATGGAATTCAACAATAACAATTCTTTCAATCTGAATATGAATCCATATTTCACACCAACTCTATTTGATTCAGATAATTCCAACCCGGCCTTTTACAATATGAACCAACTAAATACATCGGGTTTGACTTATCCGAATCAATACAACCCATACCCACAATCTTATGACTATAATTTCCAAAATAATTTCAACTCTTCACAGAGTCAATGGGGATTCACCTCCCCCGAGTTAAATTTTCAACCTCCTTGTCCACCATATCCACCTTTTTCACAAATCTCATTCCCCGATTTCGCTTCCTATACTCCGTTTCTGGAACCACCAATTGAAGAAAAATATGAGTTAGAAAAGAGTATAGAATCCAATTTACAAGAGGTCGAGCGACAACTTCAGAAAATGATGGCCTCTCTAATTCCACAATATTTTCTAAAGTCTTACTCAGTTCCACCTCCTCATAATGAACAACCATCTGCCCTGGAAATGAGTAAAGAGCTTTTGTGTGAGTCCAAGCTTCAATCTCAAAATATGTTGGACTCACAATCTTCTCTATCTTTCCAAAATCAAGATTCTTATACTCCCTTTTTGGACCATTCACTTGAAGAAAAATCAAGTATAGAAAAGAGTATGAAAATCTTGCAGGAGTCTGCGTTACAATTTCAAAAATCTTCTACCGAGTCTATTGATAGGTTGGAAACACAGCTGAGTAAATTGATCAACATTTATAAGAATGAAGAAACTCTCTCTTCTCCACCTTTGACCAATTCAAATATCTCTAACTCTATCAATTTGACCCATGACTCTTGTTGTTTTGGAAACCAAGATTCCTACATTCCTTTTCTAGAACAACCACTTGAAGATACATCACATCTAGAAAAGAGTATAGAAGTCTTGCAAGAGTCCGCGTTAAAATTTCAAGAATCTTCTACCGAGTCTATCAATAGGTTGGAAACACAATTGAGTCAATTTGTTAGCATTTATAGGAATGAGGAAACTCTATCTTATCAACCTTTGACCAATTCAGCTATCCCAAACTGTATTGATCTGACCTAGGACTCTTGTCATTTTGAAAATCAAGATTCAATTTCAGTACACCCATCTGAACTTGTCCAAACTTCAAATCCCATTGACATTTTGGCAAGTTATCCTTTTCCTGAAATTGAACTTGAGCATGAATATGATCCTGAACTTTAACTTGGTAATTCAATTTCACTTCCTGATTCAATATTGACTGAGGTGTTTTTACCTGAATTCAGGCCTTTTCCCGAGTCAGTATTGGATCCAGTGTCAGTCCATTGTGAAATTGAATCACCAATCTTTTATGATCATCATATTAAATTTGACCAATTTCTTACTTTTGAAAGTTCCATTGATAAATTGGCAAGTTCTAATTTTTATGAAATTGAACTCAATGAGGAATGTGACTTCGATCCTCAAATTTGTGATCCAGTTCAAATTCCTGAATCAATATTGACTCCTATTATATTACCCAATTTGAGCAACATTTTAGAGTCAGTTTTGATTCCCATACCTTTCATTCTTGAACTTGAATCACCAACCTTAGGAAGTCACATTCCATCATGGGAAAATGAATGTGGACTTGAGTTTCAACTTCTTAATTTGACCCACTGCCTGAACCAATCTCGACTCCTGAACCTTTACTTGACTTAAGTCTTTTCCTAAGTCGGTATTAGTTCCTATATTTCCTGAGTCTAAATCAATCATTCCATTCTGGGAAAAGGGTCTTGATAAATTTGACTCTGAAATTATTTTGAAAATTTGAAAATTAGATAGGGTAAAATTTTTAATAAAAATCATAAATATATATATCATTTTAGTGGGTTGTATTCTAGAGGTGTCTGGTGGGTTCCTCCGGACTCCACGCACATTGGATTGGGCCGCATTTCGTGGACCAATTAGATCACCACCGGAACCACCACCTTGAGGTGATTTTTCCTTCCTTCTCTATTTGTTTCATGCATACATACATCATGATGCATTGAGGACAATGCATGAGATAAGTGTGGGGGAGGGTTTACTAACGTAGAGTTTTTAGATTTTCTTTCTTTTACACTTTTTTTAGGATACTTTTAGAAATTTTTCATTTTGTATAGGAATTTTCTCTTTCTTTAAAAACTTTTTGAAATAAGAGACAAAGTTTTGATCTATTTTTAAGAAAATTAAGATGATCTTAGAAACTAAGGAATAATTATGACATCTTAAACTTAGTCGAAATAATGGATCTTGTTTAAAATTATAGGTTAAGTATAAAAGATTGGGGAGATAATTTTATCTTGAATTTTTTGCCTTAGATAGTATGCACATCACAATTACACATTTTTAAGATGGAAACAAAGACCTAAAATACCATAAAGCAAAAATAAATAAAAATATATATATATATATATATAAATCACTTATTAAGCTGGATAACTATGCCTCAAGAAGCATGATTATTCACGCCTAATGGTGGTCAAAAGAAATAAATAAATCCCCCTTAGTTTTGTGGCCTTGTTTACTCGAGTCCTTAAACCCGAGGGATGTTTTCTCATCTGGTGCCCGAGGACCGTCTGGTTTGGGAGTTATCGGTTAAAGGCTCACTACCCGGGTAAACTAGAAAGCCTAAGGAAACTAAGGGAAGAAGGAAAAAAAAAGAAGAAAAAGAAATATATATATATATATAATAGCTTGATGGTTAGAGTTGAAATCCCAGAAATCTTCAATATCACAAAGTGCATATTATCTAGGTTTTATGAAAGTCAATCCAATTTTGAATTCTTACCTTAATTGAAGACAAGATCTTGCATAGAGACTAAGTTTAAGGAAGAATGATTTTTGGTGAACTTATGACCTTAGGTCGCTTATATTTTTGCAAAAATATTTCATAAACTCGTCTCTCTTTCAAAATGCATTTTCAAAATACTAACATTTGTCTTCCTTCTTTATGGATTTTGTGGGTGCAATCCGCTGAAAACCCTAGGAGATAACACTCCTCCTCTAGGGTAACCTAGAGGTTTACGGCTTGTTGCACACGCTCAGTGCAATCGCGTCACCTGCGAATGTAGTATAGTTTTTCTTTCTTGCTTTGCTCGGGACGAGCAAAAAATAAGTGTGGGGGTGTGATTAGTATACAATTCTGTATTATTATATCATATTTTCCACCAATTTATGAATAAAATATCGGTCTAAATCGTATTTTGGTTTCTCTTGCAGATAAATCAAGAGTTTAAGGGCAAAGGAGTAAAAAGAGTTTAATTAAACCCCTTTTAGGGTAATTAAATCCACATTACTTGGAGGCCAAGCAAGGGATCTTCTAGAAGATGCGTCGAGCCTAGACCTTTGCTCACATCAGACGAATATTCGGGCGAAATTACCAGAAAAGGGATATACCAGGAAGCTCCTAGAAACGTCATGCATCCCCATACCAAACCAGGGACTTTTGTCCCTGGTATGGCCGCGGGTCCGCGGCTATAGTCGCGGATCCACGGCCCTATGGTGGTGCCACGCGTCGATTTTCGACGCGTGGCTCCGTCTCGTCTTCTAGAAACATCCTATGCCTATAAAAACCCCTGCAGAGGCCCTAAATGAAGCACTTTTTAATTTTAGGAGTAGTTTTTAATTTTAGGCTAGGGTTTCTATGTTTTAGTGTAGTGTAAGTAGGTGTTCTTCATTTCATTTCTTTTGTATTTTCTTTTCTTTTTAGATCTTCTAGTAGGGCTGAGAGATTCAGAGAGAGATAGAGAGGGATGATGTAATAGATGGTGACAATCTATGTAAAGGTGCCTCCTTTCTTCTCCAATGTAATCTTCTCCATCTTCTACATGATGCTTGGCTAGATCTTTTTCTCATGGCAATCTAACTACTAACCACTAACCATCTAACCACTTACTTGATAATCCACATAAATCTAATAGCCTCACAAGGCCTTGCTCTTGCAAGAGCCATTGATGGCTCATGATGATGGATTCTAACATGCTAACATTTCAACACCTAACCTACTAACTTGCTAACTTGCAATGTCTTCTTTATTTCATGCTTACCTCTAACCGTTTTGATGATTTAATAAGTAGCTTGCAAGTTGTTAGTGGTATGGATGTGTTGTTTGAATGTAGAAGATCAATCTTATGAGCCATGCTTTGTATCGTCTCTTGAAGCCAAGGATTAGTGATGGCCAAGGATCCATGTGAGGCAACTATCACTAAGAGGTTAGCATGGTTAGTGGAGCAATTAGTAGTTAGTAGCCATGAGTTTTCTTTTACTTTATTTTGAAAATTATTTCCACTCTTTTTCTCATTTTTCTATCGATGTTTTCACCATCCTCTTAGTTCACCTTTGTTTCATTTTCTTTTCTATTTTGTTTTCCAAACCACTTCTCTTTTGTTTTTAAATCATCGTTTTCATCGCCTTCTCCACCTACCACATGCTTGATTTCCTTTTCTTTTCTTTTATTATCTTTTTCTTATTCTTTTAACAAAGAAGACTTGTTAACATAAGACGTGAATAAAACTGTTAATGCTTCTATCGCCTCCCGTCCCTGTGGATTCGACCCATTGAGCCAATGTTGTAACGGAAGTATCGAGGGAACATTAGCACATACAAGCTTTTTCATTAATTTCACAAAACACACATTTTTTGAGTGCTCGTTTCGCCTCAATCAATATGACATGTATGGTTTGGCTCATCAAGTAATGTTGCATTTTCTGGACGGTGAACACCAATACCAAACATTCCTTTTCGATCGGGTTGTATCGATGTTCGACTCCGATCATAGTTCTACTCAAATAGTATATTACCTGCTCGTGTCCCTGATCATTATTCTGGGCTAACAAAGCTCCTAAGGAATGATCCATCGCTCGAACTTATATCAGGAAAGGTTTTCCTAAAACTGGAGCTGTAAGGATAGGTGGTTGCATGAGGTATCGTTTGATTTTCTTGAACGCTTGTTGGCAAGCGTCGTCCCAAACGAATGAGACACCCTTCTTCATTAATTTGGTGAAGGGCTAGCATCTTTCCAAGAGATTTGAGATAAACCTCCGAATGTATGATATTCGCCCTTGCAACCCTATAAGCTCCCTGAGATTCCTTGGCGATTGCATCTGCTGGATAGCGCGAACTTTCTCTGGGTCAAGGTAGATTCCTTTGGTTGTAACCACAAACCCCAGGAATTTACCACTGGCTACCCCGGGGAACGATTTGGTGGGATTCATCTTCAGCTGATGCGCCCGCATAATATTGAATGCTATCTTTAGATCTTCATGTGGTCGCCCTTGGCACGGCTTTTTACAGCAATGTCATCGACGTAGCATTCCATTGTTTTGCATATGTGCTCGTGAAAATTGCATTCATACCCTCTAGTATGTCGCTTCTGCGTTCTTTAATCCAAAGGGCATGATAGTATAGCAATATACCCCCAATGGCGTCCTGAAAGATGTGTGCTTTTCATCATCAGGGTACATCTTGATTTGATTATATCCCGAGAATCCGTCCATGAAGGACATCCGTTCAAACCCACACGTGTTGTCGATATGACATTCGTAATTGGAAGGGGGAATTCATCTTTCAGGCAAGCCTAATTTAGATCGCAGAAATCAATACAAACTCGGATCTTCCCATTTTCTTAGTAACAGAGACGATATTGGCTACCCAATGGGGTGTTGTTCTACCCTGATGAAGTCAGAGTCTATGAGCTTTTTGACTTCCGACTGGATTGCTTTCATTATTTCTGGACGAACCGTCGCTGCTATTGTTTGACAGTTTTTGCATCCGGATTGATGTTGAAGCGATGCATAGCCACTTGAGGATCAAGCCCTAGCAAGTCCTCGTAATTCCAAGCGAAGACATCTATATACTCCTGCATAAGAGTTATTAAATCTTCCTTCTCAAAGGGTGATAAGCTTTCGCTTATAAAGATAGGCTTAGGATTAGCCTCATCTCCCAGATTGATCTGGGTGACCTTATCCTCTGTGGGTGGTTCACGTTGTTCGAAGCAAATATCCCAGAGAGTGTTTAGGTGTTTGATCCAAGGATCTGTATCCGACTAGATCATTTCTTCATCTCCGTCTTCCAATGGCTTGTTGAAATCATGTTCACTAAAAGTTCTATGAAGATGTTGCTGATACTGACATCTGACTCCCACGATGATGTGCCCGACGAGTGATTATGGTATAATGACCCTTCAGACCCAGAGGCTGAGGGGACTGGAGTTGACACATAGCCCAACCCCCTGCGAGTTTGATGATAATAATCAGGGGTCTTCCCTTTTGGAATGAAAGATCGAAACAATGTTCTTCTTCCTTTGTCGAAATTCAAGCCAGGACCCCTTGTTAGGTCGTACCCCATGTTTTCCATCATTTTGAGTACGTTTGGCTCATAATGAAATAATTGCGTGGATTCATCATCGCTTTCAGAGCTTTCCCAGGTCATTGATTTGGACTCGACTTTTTCAAAAAGGATTGGTTTTCCAAAAAGGACTCGACTCTTGCTCGGACCATAAATAACGATCTTGCACATCACTAACACCTTGATATGCCATGAGGGATGATCTCACTGGTACATGCACTGATGTCAGAACATTTATTGCCAACCAGGGGTCGTCATCTACATTGGTACTAGTGTCTGATGGCACGGAATTAGAAGCCAACACAGAAAAGTAAACCAAATCTAACTCTTCATCAATATACCACTCGCCTATATCATTGGCGAGGTTATTGACATCGAGTTTATTAATACTCGTTACAAGTGGGTTTAGCTCCCAAAGATATTCTTCCTCTGCCTTTGGTTCAGTGTCAGCTTCATTACCAGAGTCTGGTTCTTCTGGTTGTGGATTCTCATTCGTCTCTAAAGAGTCCTGGTACAGGAGAGAGTCTGTGAAATAATTCTCTACCCCCTTGAACGGATGCCTTTCGGCAATTAACGTTCGGACTTTCCCACTTCCGTCGATATATTTCATAACTTGATGGAGGGTGGAGGGGACGATAAAGTTACGATGAATCCATGATCGTCCGAGCAGCAAATTGTATGAAGTGTCAGCGTCGATCATATGGCACGTCACTTCGGATCTCAGGTCCCCAATCTGACATTTGAGTTTAATTTTCTCCATTGGGCCCGTACCATTAGCGTTGAAATCATAGATGGTAGTTTGGGTGGCGCTCAATTGGTGGGTGGGGATCCCTAAGTGCTGCATGACCCGGCGAGGCATAATGCTCAACGCGGATCCTGAATCTACCTGAATATGGCTCACTTCAGATTATCTAATATACCCTGTGAAGTACAGGGCCTATCATGTTTCTCGTTGACCTGCATGTCGTCTGGTGTGAAGGTAATGCAGGGGGTATTTTGAGATGCATGGAGGCAGTCTTCTTTCTTTTTCTCCTGTGGTCCAACCGGGATCTGGGCCATGAAAACCTCAGCATCGGTTAGAGCTTCTCTTGTTGACTTCGATACGCTCAGGAGCTCGTAAAGAGTGATTCTGGCCAGGATGTTGGCCAGTTGAGCCAAGACATCAAATCAGTAAGGTGCTGAAGTCCTTTCTACTTTGTCCTTCGGGAGAGCTTTGGAATATCGAAGCTCTTTTTGCTTCTCCATAGGCTGCTTCACAGACGGCTTTATTGTCTCGAAGATTGGTTTAGGAGGGCTCTCCACCATCTTATCATAATTTTTTAAATATGACTTACCCGAACGAGTCTCTACCACGAGCAGTTCATTGGGCTCTGCGGCAAGGATGATTGTTTCCTCCTCCGAATCGGTTAATGAGGGAACATCGATTTCTGCTTCCCGGGAGGAAGCGCACACCACATTACAGGGTGAAGCTTTTTCTTTACCTTTGGACTTTCTGTTGGTAATAGTAGTCCACTTTTGGCTTTCGATAAGGTCGGGATGAACCCATATGATTTCTCCCTGAGGTGTAGGAACAGGCACGAGACTTTTCTCCTGCTGGTGATGTGTGTCTATATTAATCATTCTTAGTTCCCCTTTTGGGATGGAAACTACTCCGGCTAGTGTTGGAGGCTGGTTTCCAAACTGAAGAAATGGCATCATGTTGGCCGTCATTTTCTTCTGTTCTGGATGGAGCTTTAACACTTTCGCATCAATCAAAGCTTGAAGAATATCGTTGAAGATATAACAACTCTTGGTGGGGTGCCCTAACATCCTATGATACAGACAGTAGTTGGGATTGTGAGTCTTGCTGACTTCCTCAGGACGTCTAGCTTCAGGAAGCTTCAATCTATTGCTCTTGTTGAGTAACTTGAACAACGAATTGACGTGTTTGTCCTTGAAGGAATACTGCTTATTGGCGTGTGGCTGCCTTGAAGAGCCACCACCTCTAGTCTGAGGTTTAACGGGAGATTTCATCTCTGTCGCCAATGTATCTTTCCTTTTTGATTGAAAAGATACTTCTGGCGCGCGCCTTGTTGACTTTTCAGGTCTGGGCTTATTTTCTTCTGCCCTAACTCTGGCGACAATTTCTTCAGATTGTTTACCTTTTTGGACCAATTGCTTCCAGGTGCGGCTTTTTCAGTAACTCCTATCTAGGCTCGGAGCGAAGTTTGCAAATTATGGCGGCATGTTTCCACCAGGGTGGCCTGGGTCATACCGCTAGGACATTGGAGTGCTATATTCTGAAATCTTTCCACAAATGCTTTGACTGACTCTCCCTTTCGTTGCTTCGTCACCAGAAGAGTGGGCATTGTAATCTCTGAGTCGTCTTCAAAGAACCGTGTCAGCAAGAGCTTCTCCAAATCATCCAAGTTTTTGATGGAGCCTTCTGGGAGTTTCATGAACCATTCAAAGGAAAACCCTTTAAGAGTGTCGATGAACAAACGCGCCAAAATGGCATCATTATCTACTACATTCCCTGTTTGAGACTTGAAGTAGTAGATGTGTTGGTTCGGTGACCCTTTGCCGTCGAAAGCATGTAGGGCCGGAACTTTGAACTTAGGCGGGTACGGAACAAGGTCCCACTCGGTCGGATATGGCCGGACCACTCCTGCTTCTTGGAGGCCTTTTTGGTTGGTAAGGGCTTCCAGACACTGCTCAAATTGATTCATTCTTTTAGAATGAGTACCCCATTCTCTAGATTGCCTTCCTCTTTAGAATAGGATTTAGACAACTCGGAATTAGATTGCCCATTCTCCTCGATATGTATGGAAGAAGGGCTTTCCCCTTCCTTCCGCTTGCCTTTAGACTTCTTAGAAAAAGCTTTGTCATCTGACTTATTCTTGTCTTCGAGCAATTGTGCAAGTATCTGCTTGAGGGTATCGATAGATTCTTGTTGGGCACGAATCATATCGAATTGTTCCCTCTGGATCTGGGCTTGCTGTTCTAAGCACCTGGTCGTCTCCTCGGGAGTATTTGTCATGTACGCAAAGGCTTTCTTTTCTATAGAAGATTCGAGGCCTGCGATTTTGTAATGGTGGAGTGTGATTCACTTACTTCAATGCCCCGGGCTAGGGCACTATAGTCGACCGGGGCTACCGCACCAGTTTGAGTGCGAGTATGCCGGTACACTCCTTCTAGTTCCGTATCAGACTCGTCAGAGGTAACCGCTAGTATTTTTTACCTACCTTTGCTTGTCATGTTTGCAGTGACTTCAGGGTACTCCATGTCAGAGAAGGTCCGCCTTCTGTGGGAGTGATGCCTCTTGGTTGATCAGGAGGCTGAGGTCAATCGTCTGAATACCAACTGTTTGCTTAATGTGAGTTACAGTGACATTTAGAGAGCATTATCATGATGAGTCATTCACAGCAACAAGATGGAGTGATCTGATTAGCACTCCTTTTCTTTGTCAAGTAATCTCTTAGATCTGTCGGAGGAGGACTAAAGAGATTAGCCTCGGGTTTTCGAAGGCTTTTCAGCTTCTAAGAGCCATCCTTGTGTCGCGAAGCTGAGACGTAGGGTTCTTAAATGCGGAGCTCACGTTCTGTAAAACAGACGCAGCTCTCGCTTTTGGGCTTCAAGGCGCAGGCCTCGCGTCTCTGCTGAGAAGAGACGCAAACCTCGCATTACCGACTGTCGCATTTGGCTAGTGACACTTGAGAAACGCAGGCCTTCTGGATCCCGTATGTAGCTCTATAGACGCAAGTCTCGTGTCTCTAAGGGATGTACGGACCTCGCGCTGCTGAACGTCGCGTTTGAGAAGTGGAGCTTCAGAAACGCAAGCCTTGTGGGCTTCACGTTTAGGTCTCCAAACGCGAACTTCGCGCGTCTGATGTGGTCCAGAAGAGACGCGGGCTTAAGCTTTGTATCGTTGGACAGATTGCTAGACAGATAGTTGTTCCAGATTCTTGCATCTGTAGTTGACACGCGCGTTGTCTCTGTCAACGTTCAGCGTCCCGATTACGCCGTACGGGTTGTTGGATACCCTCGGTAACCTGGAGCTGAGGAAAAGGACGGGTGTGAGCGGGCTGAACGTTAGCAACGCTAAACTCGCAAGTCACGTGGAAGACATTGACACGGGCCTTACATGTGATGCGGTTAGCCATGGCACTCTTCGCGCCAGTTGCGTCTGAAGGAATCTCTAAAGGGACCCGAGAGTGGGTCCCCGAGGAGACCTTGCGGTACTACCGCGCCCTAAGGCTCTTGGAGCCGAAAGAGAGGAACTCTTCATACTTTGCATGGACAAATTCCATGACAAGTGATTCGATCACCTTTCCCATGCAGGTGACGCCACCTTGCGCCATGACTTGCTCATCAGTAGAGAAAGTTGTCCCCAACGAAGTCGCCATCTCTTGTTTGATGTGGGAAAAATTGAAGGCATGTAAACTCTTTATTTAACTGTAAAGAAAGTTACAACAACAATCAAAACTCCCATTACAATAAAGGGAAGATATTCAAGCCCAAATCTTTCCTTTGTTTAATGTTGGGTTCTTTATGTGGCGGTGGAAAGTGAATCTTATTTTTTATTGACCGGGTAAGCATCACAGACTTCTGGGAATATTCTCTTCGGACTATGGACGGAGTAGCACAGCTCCTGTCCAACAAAATCTCAAAGAGACTTAAGATAAGAACAAACTTAGCAAGTTGTTAGAAGAGTTTAACTCTTTTGTATTTCTCAACTGGAGATTCTGGTTTCTTCAAGACTTGCAAACTAAAATTTTTCTGACCCCTCTTCAATAGCGAACTGAGCTATTTATAGGGGTTTCAGAGGTAAAACTGTCCCCTAAAACCCTCCATGATGGGGGTTAACTCCCTAATTACGTGGGCAGTAATTGACCCAGTAATGAGGGCAGTTATAACAGAGACGCGGGCTTTGAGCCTCGCGTTTTGCTATTGAGGTAACGTTTGAGAAACGCAAACCTCAAGTTCTACGTTAAGTTTCATGTGCGATGTGGGCTTCAGGCTCTGTGTCTAGGTACTGTGTAGATAACTAGGATGCAAGTTTCAACCTCTGTATCTTAACCATCACGGTGAAGCAGAGACGCGAGTTTCAACTCTCGCGTCTTGGGGCTGCGGTGATGCTGAGGCGCGGCTTTTAAGCTCTGCGTCTTGGTCATCGTAGTGATATTGAGACACGGGTTTCAATCCTCGCGTCTTGGTGCTGCGCTAGTGGCTATGATTAGCCCTACGTCTGGACTCTGGACTCTACTTTCTGATGACTTGCCCTCAGTGATTTTTTGACAGTCTACAGCATCGAGAAGAGCGCTATTCGAGGCATCGATAGCGTCGCCAATCTTTACTTTTCTTGCCTCCAAGGACTTCAAGTCCAGAGATACTGCCTCAATTGCTTCCTGTGTCTCCAGATGAGCTTTTGTATCAAAGCTATGAGATGTCTAAGCTCTTCTTCTACTGATGGAGTCAAGTCTGAGCTGTTAAGGCAACGCCACTCGCCCACGTCCCTCTCGAAGTTCTCCACCAATAACTCCAAGGAAGCAGCTTGGTCATCTCCTCCAAAATCTTGGATACTCTCGATATTGCGAGAGAGGACCACCTTCAGAGCTGCAAATGAAGTGTGTGAGCCCTTCAAAATCAAGGCAATGGATCTCTTCAAGCTCTTATAAAAGTTGTCAACCTTTTTCACCACAAATTTCTTCTCAGCTTCGATTATTCTCGGCGAGCGAGTAAACCCCAAAGGCAAACGCTCCACCGGCTTCACGATCACAACAGTAGAGGAAGTGGTAAAAGCAATCATCTGACAACTGAAGGGGATTGGCTGACAACCGAGGGGGAGTCTTCATCGACACCAGTACACCAGCCATGAGAGAAGTAGGGTTGGTGACTACCCCAGAAAGAACCAACTCAATGATCAATGCCAGAGATGTCAGGCTTGTGATCACTCTGAGACTGGTCGTCACCAAAGTTGGCAGCATCGTGGAAGTCATTGTCATCTCGCCAGCCGATTCAAGTCGAGATTCAATTTGTTCCATCGATGACATGGGAGGAGGAACAACCCTCATTTCCTCAGTCGTTGCAAAGTCACCAACAGGCTCCAGCTGGTAAGAGGGCAAGTCCCAATACAAGGCGTCCAACTCCGGGACATCTAGAGTAGCCAAGGTACTTGTCTCCTCCCCAACCTCCTCTGAAAGATCCCCCAGCTCCTTCGAAGTGATGCGGCTTGAGACGAAATACCTGTGAGAATATTTTTGTTAGGTCAAAAATAAGCAAAAAATGATGTCCATTTATAGGTTACTATAACAATACCAAAAGGAGTTGGAGCCACAGTAGTTATAGTCCCAGACTTGATCGTCTTCTCAGCAACGTCCTTGGGGCTTCCTTGATTGCAGCGCTTACTGCGATTGGCTCAGTAGCAGAGACCCCGGTAGTGACAACAACTGGAGAAGCACCGCTTCCCGCCAAATCACCAGAGGCTGCCTCAGGAAGATGTTCATCAGTCCTCAGAGCCACGGTAATTGTGACTGCACTCGGCTCTCCTTCAACCGTCGCACTCGCCACGGGTTACGCAGCCAATCCTCCTGGACTTGAAGCCATTGAGCTTTCTCTATCCTCGTCATTACTGGAGGACCAACGTCAGCTTCATGACCCTCAGGTTCATCGGAGATGAAGTAGTTGGCTTCATCTGTTGGCCCAAGAGGTTACACTCTCCAATTGTTTATGTTTTGATAATGACAAACCAAATATGAGCTATTTGGTACTAACAAGTTTGTTAAGATAAGTTTCAGGTTTGTACCATGTTTCTAGACCCATTCGCTTAGCTATTGCAAGAACTTCTAAGTTCCACAAAGCAAGGAAGGCAAATTGCACATCAAGGAAGGATCATAGAAGAGAAGGCACTAGCAAGGCATTGGATGGCTCAAAGACTTGAAGATAGCACAAGAAGTCTTCGTGTAATTTGTTTTTCAGTTTATAGTTTGTTAAAGAATAGTGGATAGGTTTGAAGCTCTATCACACACGTTTTTGCGCACATGCTCATTCCAAAATAATTTCTTATAAATTATACAAAAATATTTTGCATACAAGTTTTTGCCTACAGATATATTTTGTATTTTATACTAATCCATGTTCAAAAGTATTTTTGTTAAAATCAAAATCCTC
Source organism: Agave tequilana (assembly GCA_038442645.1). Lineage (NCBI taxonomy): Eukaryota > Viridiplantae > Streptophyta > Magnoliopsida > Asparagales > Asparagaceae > Agave > Agave tequilana. The sequence continues at coordinate 348 of JAVJIF010019661.1, read as the reverse complement.
TTTATTTTCTTTTTAAAATTGACTTTTTGACCTGATCCGGTCGACCGGGTCGGTCGACCGAGTCTGTGTCAGTCTGGTCCGGTCGACCGACCAGTCGACTGAAGTCCTGGCAGATGCACGTATCCGTGTGCACGTCTGTCGGTCGACCGGGGCGGTCGACCGGACTATTATTTTTGCTCACAGGTTTTTATCGGTCGACTGGGTCGGTCGACCGCTCGCCTGTAACGGTCAAATTTTATACTACCGGTCGACCGGCCCGGTCCGACCGATGTAGCCGTTGAACAGTAACGGGCAGATTTTTTAAGAGCTATTTATTTTTGTCCTTTGTGTTTAAAAATTCGTTTAAGG